>PVIY010001963.1:0-137140 GCA_004026745.1 Myrmecophaga tridactyla
TAGCAAATCATTCTAAATGAAACTTAGAAATATTTATTGGCATAAAATAGATATAATCTTGAAGAGTGTGTGAAGTTGTATTGAATAAATGCCTGCTTGAGAATAGGCATCCAGTGAATTTTAATTGCCCTATCTTTCCTAAGCTATTGTAACTCCTCTAATTGAACTATTTATTATTTCACTTCTCTAATGATAATAACCTCCAAATTATCCTTTTTATATCCTACTTTCACCATACTTTACATTACTTTTCCTTAAGCACAGCACCAATCATTTTATTCTCCTATGTTAAAAATATTTATTTGTCCACTTGCTTTAAATATCTCACTCTTCCATTCCAGGCTTTCCAAATTGTAATGGCAATCCTACCTTTAGGATTATTGTTCCCACTCTTGGCCTTTGTCTTATGAAGTTTTCTTCATGCATGTGCTTATTCAACAAACTGTTATTGAATACTTATTAGGTATCAATCTTTTTTTTTTCAGTTATTGAGAATGGATAGGCAATTGAGTTGGACAAGTTCTGCCTCTCTTGGTGCTTACTTCTTGTGGGGGAAGTATGAAAAATAATACAAGAAAACAAAAATAACCACGATTTTCAAATTGTTATCAATGCCATGTGAGTGGATAATATACCACATAATTACTGGGGAGTGGGGATTTATTTATGGTTTGACCATAGAAAAACTCTATGAGTAGCTAATATTTGAGGGGAGATAAGAGTGTTACAGTGTCTTCCAAATTTGCCTAATCTTTATATAAGCAGGAAAATAATTCATTTTCAACTGAAGTGCATATTTTGATTGATTGGTAGTAGCTGTTCCAGAGTGCTGTGATTGATTAACAATGTCTGCCAGAGTCTAAGAAAGATGAATGGTAATCACAGTGCCATGTATTTCTCATGCTGATCTATAACTGTGTATATCACATCAAGGAACTATTCAAAAATGCTATTTACTTGATAATAAATGCATTCCAAAGTGAGACTCTGCTCCAAGATTTAAGCTCAGTGTTTGGGATCAAAAGTGGATGAGAATGGAGGCAGACAGGAAATAGGATCTGGAAATTTAGTCTATGTGACAAAAAAGAAGTGAAATAATTATAAATAGCCTAAGAATTAATTAGTTTTGCAGAACTTTAATAAGTCTTTTGATGATTACCATATATGGGATGGAAATTTGTTAATTGCATTTTTTTTTATTCACCTGGAAATTAGCTAATTCTTTGTTCTTTATTTTACATCTGGGCATCTGCTTGAGTCTTGAAACATCTGTGATGACAGGTGGTCTGCTTCTGCTTTCCAAAAGGATGCACAAATGAATTCAAGATCCAGACCACCAGATGGCAATGAAAAGAAAACCTGGAAGTACTGTGTGCAGGTGAAGTTAGTATACTCAGGTCTTCACAGAATCCCACTCTATAACATGCTATAGCAGATATGCCCCTGACTGACTTTTCCCATTAATCCAACAATTGTCAGATTTCTCTCAAGGGTGGATTCCAATGACAAAAGTTTTTCATGCCATGTAGAATTATTACTGCTATCAAAAGGAAGCTTCCCCTGTAAATTGTGGGACAGAACTTTCTGGGCCATTAGTTCTACTTTCTCTAGAGAATCAAAGGTAAATCATATTACTCTTTAAAATAGCCACTACAATTTTTATATATTTTGAAATTCATTTTTGACATTTATCAGGATTTATTTAACTTGTTTTATATATTTGAACATACATTATTTTTTAAAGTCATCATCATAATGATATATTAATTATTCGTCTTTGGTGCACCTTACCACATATTCATATTTCAATAGGACAGAAAAGTAACTAATTTACAATGTTATATAAACCAATATACCTATTTTATTAATCTTGCAAGTATTTATTTACCACCTCTATGTGCCAAGACACTATACTAGATAGAGATTCAAGGACACCAGAATCATACTCTTGAAGGGATGAGAGGAGTGTATAGTACAAGAAACATAACAAATTAATTATGATATGAAATAGAGGAGTTCTATAAAAATATCACATGCAATTACTATGGAATATAGAGGACACATATAGAGGCTTTATAGAGAAAGTGACCAATAAATTCTTCACTCAAAAGACAGTGCATTTAGTCACGGTTCTCTGGGGAAAACAAACCATAAGATATCCATCCATCCATCTATCTATCTATCTATCTATCTATCTATCTATCTATCTATCTATCTATCTATCTATCTATCTATCTCTCTGTCTGTCTGTCTGTCTATCTATCATCTATTTATCTATCTATATCTATCTATCTTTCTACCTATCTATCTATCAATCCTTCCATCCTGCAAAAAAGGTTTAAACTCCATTCTAAATCCAAACACCACCTGTGAAAAAAAGCACAAGGCTCTTATTTGCTGTCATTATCTTTATCATAGGTGTCAAATGGACCTCTTCATCCTGGTTATATAAACTCAACAAATCATTCAGAAATTTAAAAAGCAATGGGGAAAAATAATAGCTGAAATAAGGAAAGTTAGGGGGAAAAATAACAGAAATAGTAGTCTCAGCAAATTACATAGCTCTATTCCTGTGTATGCATTCCTGTACTTCTTTTGTTCTCTTGTTTACCAGCTCTCTTCAGTCATGTCTCCTCAAAATACAGCCAACACCTCTTCATACGGCATTCTGGTACCCTGTTTCCCTCATGGCAAGCCTTCTGTTTGTTTCCTTCCTCATTTTATAGTAAAACTCAACTCTCTTAAGCTCCCCACCCCATGCCTCCAAAAAAGGCAGAACCATGGCATAGAAAAGTGCATAAATAAATAAAAAGGAAAAAAGGATGGAAAGGGGAGAGAAAAAAAGAGAGAGATGGAAAGGAAACAAAGGGGAGGAAGTGAAAAGAAGGAAGGTAGAAGAGAAGGGGGAATGAAAGGACCCTACAGGTGTGCATATAAACCTAGTTCACCATTTTATGGGTCTTAGAGTTGAATTATTTTTCTGTTCTTCTTGATAAAATATAAATTGTGATCTTTATTTTGCCATAGGGAGAAAAAACAGAATCTGTACCCCTGTCGCACAAATGTCATGATTTGGTAAATGGACAATATTTCCTGTCCTACCATTCCCACCCTTTTTGCTGTGATGTTGAGAAATTATGTTGGACTATTACACTTGAGAGAGAGAAGCTCAGATCTATGTTTGGAAAATGATTGCATTTTCATAATAAAGGACTAAGTGCTCTCTTATTTCTTCCTCAAACACACACACAAATATATACACGCATGCATATACACAAACACACCACAAACTCTTTGTATTTTGTCTAAGAAAAACCTCACTAGCAAGACTTATATTTATCAACTCATCTGTGATCCGTCAGGGAGTTTCAGAAATGAAAGGATAGAAGATTTTTTTTTCTTAGAGATTTTGGAAAGGGCAGCCAGAGCGGAAGGAGCAGAGACAGAGAGCCTCTCTATGGACTACCCACCACATTCTAAAACTGAATGAGGAGGCTCCACAGTGAACAAATGTCTAGTTAATAAAGTGGTGGCAAGCATTGGAGCTTGAAATTGTGGGTCACTTTTGATTAAACATTGCTCAGAGAAAATAAGCCCTGGCTTTCCATCATACCGTCCCTGCTATCATTTGCAAGAGTTTAAATGCCAGCACTTATTAAAACTAGCCTGAGCAATAGCTGAAAATCACCTTGGGGATCATCCATTCAACAAAAAAAAGACCAACAATTCTCATAAAAATAATTACATCTACACCAAGTACCAAGGTGGTTGATTGGATTAATTTAGGTGTTTTCCTGTATTTGGGTAGGCCGGTGTGGTTTAGTGAAAGGATCACTAAATTTAGAGACCAAATATAAGCTAAACTTTATCATATATTAAGTGTGATTTAGCACAAGTAATAAACATTTATGAGCCTCCACTTTGTCATTCTAAAATATGAGCATTAAAACACAGGCTTCCAAGAATATCTGCTTTAAATACTATGATTTATGTAAATGAATCCAGCCTTCTGCCTGGAATGTATTAATGAAACTTGTTTTCTGTAGTATTCTAAGCTTCCACCCAACACCTGGTGTGAAATCAGAACTCAATAAATGGTAAACTCTCTATTATTGTTAACTTATTTATTATCATTTTTTAATAATTTTCTACCACTAATATTATATTGTTCTACCCAAGATCAGGCAATGGGTTGAGGATTTGAATGTGTTATTATAAAGTCCCAAAAGAAATTGCTTTTGCTCTTGATTCATTTTACTTTTACATATTTTTATTGATTTTTATATTGAAATCCTCCTTTCAATATATTTTAACCATAATCCCTGTTATGGGACTAAAGACTTTATTGCTTATTAAATGGTGACATGATTTTTTATTAGAAAATCAAAATCAATAAATCATATCTTTGGTCCTTAAAAGAGGCTAAATGAACAAATGATCTACAAAATCAGGTTTCTGCCTCATTATGAAGCTTATATTTTCAACAGTAAATTGGATTTTTTTCAGTCTTCAATTATCATTATATGCCAGAATATTTGATTGATCTAATTCCAGTGCTGACAGGATGTCACATCAGAATACTGGGGGTAATGTTTTGTATAGTATCCTCTACCAAGAACTGGAGTATACAAGCAATACAGGAAGAAAGTACTGCCAGAAGATTTCAAAGCCATGTTCAGGGAGAAGGGCTCTAGACCTGGGTTTAGGATACAGCACTGAGAGCATCCTTTATGGGGTGAGGGAGCGCCTTTTTTCTTTTTTTTTTAACTAACTCTAACATTCTAATTAATCTACTCGTTCATTCATTCATAACATATTTACGAGTGTCTGTTAGGTGCCAGACGTCATTTTAGGTGTTATAAATATAGGTCTTTTGTCCCTTCCCTCATGCAATGTATGGTCTACAAGGGAGATATACACATATAAAGAAGATAAATTACAAACTTCAATAAGAAGACTGAAGGAGAAAAGGTGAGAAGCAGGGGTACTCAGCTAGGTCAAGGCTGCAGTGGCCTCTGAGGAAGTGGCATGGCTCTTAGCATATAGTAGGTTCTCAATGCATGTTTGGTTAGTAAACAGATTCAATGAAGAATGGTTCATTCCCTTTTAAGGAGAGGCCAAGTAAAGAGGCATGCTTGCTCGCTTCCTTCCATCTTTTTTCTTCCTTCCTTTTGTTTTCTTTCTTCCTTTCCTTCTTTTCTTCTTACTTTTCCTTCCTTCCTTCCTTCCTTCCTTCCTTCCTTCCTTCCTTCCTTCCTTCCTTCCTTCCTTCCTTCCTTCCTTCCTTCCTTCCTTCCTTCCTTCCTTCCTTCCCTCCGTCCTTTTCTTATTCATCTTGTTGCACTTGTCCCATCTACTATCTAATTATTTGACTCAATATTATATTTCCATTTATCTGACATGAGAATTTAAATTCTGTGCAGCAAATGATTGCCCCAGAAAAGATATACATGCCATGGGCTATGATCATGTTTGCATCCAGGATATTTCTGGGTGACTATTAGAGAAAATATACACTTTACAAGGTCTTGAAAAAAAACACATTTACAACACTTCCTATACCTCCAGTGCACACCTCAAGGGCAGGAAAAGTATTCTATTAATAATAGGTATATGTGTGGGTCTCCATAAAGCACTAAGCACCAAGAGTGATGGATGGTGACAGTGATGGCCAAACGCCTAGAGGCCAAGAAGAGGATTGCCAAAGACTGAGTTGTATGGATCCCACACACAAGGTGAAGGAAAACTCAAAGGACACTCTGAATATAATTAGGAATCCAAGAACATGTCAGATGGAGAGCAGGACAGATTTCAGGAGTTTTTCAAAATAATACATCTTTGAGACAAGTTTGTGATATGTATCAAAAACAATGGTCAAGAGGGAAGGTAAACGAAGAATGGGTTGCATAGTCAGTGTGTAGGAAAGTGGCACACTGTACAGATTGTAATATATAGGACTACCCCTCAAATATGTGGGATCTTGGACAAATATTATTTGTGGAGACCCAGTCTATTTAAATCATACAAATTTTGGTGGTCCAAAGTCACTCATGTAATCCTGTGAAAGAAATAATGCCCTAGGGAGCAGGAGCGACGTATGTGCTTGTCAGGCTGCTGTTCTACACCTAGTCATCAGGACCCAAGACAACCCCATAGATGCAAGTTCAAAGCGTCCAGGGAGCATCTGGCCAATCCCACATTCGGGACTTGGTAGAACAGTGGCTGGATAGAGGATTGCAGCGCCATGAAGGGAAAAAAATAAATGGGGGCAAGGCCCACCCAGATGGCACAGGTGCCCCAACTTCTGCCTTGCATGAGAAGGGGCACTGAGAAAATGTCAAGGAAATAAAAAAATAATTCTATTTTAAAATTTTATTTGTGACCCCTGATATGCAGGGGCAAGCGCCAAAGTGCCGAGGTCTAAGGGTTATGCCGATGATAGGAAATGGCTTAGAAATTTCCAGATCAAGTTCTTATGCAGAGATATATGATACTGCCCACTTTCAAGCAAGAAATTCATTTTCTTTTCAATAGATAGTAGAATATTGGCAATAGTAATAGTAGTTAGAGTAGTCATAGTAGAAGTAATGATGTATAACAGTAACAAAAGCAGGAATATTAATGACCAGAAGTATATAATTTTTACACCTTATTGGCATTTGCACATTAGGCATTAGCAAGAACCTGGGAAATCAGGTTGAGGCCTACTGTAAAGGTTATTAAGCTATAAGTTCTTACAGCATCACATATATTTACAAGTTGTAACTATTATTGCTAAATTCTGAGATACTGAGCTATTTGTGTATAACCTGATCTTTCCCTGAAATTTTAGGTATTTATGTGACACATGAGACTCAGAGTTAGAACACTGAAGCTATGAAAGTCAGAATTATCCCATAAAGCAAATGTTAAAAACATTGAAAAAGTGGTCAGATTTCAACTAGAGATATGAATGAAGCTATTCCAGATAGAACTAAGGTAAATCAGAATATAGGGAAAAGGATCATATGGTCCATATTTTAAAATTTCCACTTCTATGTGAGACCAAAGGGAGAGATGTTCATTTGGTGCAAAATTTATATTTTGGGTAGCACATTATCTAATTTAACTTGCCTGGTCAGTTTAGTTAAACACCATAATTACATGGAATCTTGAATAGGCCACGGGATCTTGTTGGTTTATACAGCTTAGTGTGGTCCCCCTATTTTTCCCAAAGTAATTTGGACAGAGAATAAAAATGCATTTTCAAAATCCCCTTGGGGGACTAGGTAGAAAGGAGGAATTATTCAACTTCCTCATCTAGGGAGTATCTGATATTCTCACAAACAGTGGGGAAAACCAATTCAATAGGCTGAGCCCTCGATCCTGGGGTTTGCCCATATAAAGCTTATTCCTGCAAAGGAGAAGCTAAGTCTGCTTACAATAATGCCTAAGAGTCACCCCCAGAGAACCTCTTTTGTTGCTCAGATGTGGCCTCTTTCTCTAAGCCACCTTGCTAGGTGAACTCACTGCCCTCCACTCTATGTGAGAGTTGACTCCCAGGGGTGCAAATCTCCCTGGCACGGTGGGACAGGATTCCCAGGGATGAGGCAAAACCCGGCATTATGGGATTGGAAAAGACTTCTTGACTAAAAGAGGGAAGAGAGAAATGAGACAAAATTTCAGTGGCTTATAGACTCCAAACAGAGTCAGGAGATTATCCTGGAGGTTATTCTTACACATTATACAGATATCCCTTTTTAGTTTATGGCATATTGGAATGGTTAAAGGGAAGTACCTGAAACTGTTGAACTGTGTTCCAGTAACCCTGATGCTTGAAGAACATTGTATAATAACGTAACTTTTACAACGTGACTGTGTGATTGTGAAAGCCTTGTGTCTGATGCTCCCTTTCTCCAGGGTATGGACAGATGAGTAAAAAACCAAGGATAACAAATACATAAATAATAGAGGGGGATAAGAGGTAAAAAAAAAAAATTGGATAAGTGGAAATACTAGTGGTCAATGGGTAAGGGGTAGGTGATGTATGGGTTTTCCTTTTTTTTTTTATTTCTTTCTCTGGAATGATGCAAATGTTCTAAAAATGATTATGGTGATGAATATAGAACTAAAAAAAAAGAACCCAGGAGGTAAGTTACTAATACCTGAAGGTCAGCAGAACAAACTAAGTTTTCCAAAGCCACTTTAATAAGAAGTAGAGCTGGAATTCAAACACAGTTGCTAAAAAACTAATCTATTAACTATTATCCTATATGGTTCATCCCAAAAGAGCTAATTCCACTGAACAGAGAAGCATATCAAAAACCATACAAACTGGAAAAAGTAGAGAGCACGAAGTAGCAAATTTTTCAAGAAGCTGGAATCATGTGTAAGGACACTCTGGAAATTGCTGTTATACCTTTTGTTGCGAGGGTCTGCTCTCTCACTTCATATCATTCTTAATTTCTGTAAAATAAAGTATTTCCCTAATACTCACCTTCCTCTTCCCATCAAACTCAGAGATAACCACAGCTGAAGTGCATGCCTGCCAGTACCCTTATCATCTTCTCTACTGGCATCAGTCCTGAAAGAATATCTGAAAAGTTGCTGGCATCCTGTAATTTGTTCTTACCAGACAGACATGAAGATGAAGTGTCTGTGAAGTCTTTTTTTTTTTTTCATTTCAGCCTTAGGAGAAGAATTCCAGTCTTTACTTCCATGTTGGCCATAAGAGACTAAAAGGACCCCAGGAATTTTAACTAATCACCTTCCTTTAATCTCTGTCTTCATCACTGGAGAGTTATCTGGATCACAGGCAATTATGGCCTATTCTTTGGGGGATATGAGAAAAAAGACATTCTCTTTGTCATCCCTCCTTCTGGGTTTTCACAGCTTCCTTCTTGTGGATACTTCTGTCATCCAGGAGAATAAAATGCCCGAAAAGAAAATCTATTAAGATGGAATTCAACAATATAAATTATTTATTTAGTTTTTCCATCTCTGGTTACCACAGTATTGACTTTGACATAATGTTGAATATAAAGACAATTTCCAAAGCAGCCACGTTAGATACTTATGTTACTCAGCCACATTCCCAGTTCTCCCCTTTCCAGCCACAGAGGAGGCTCTGTGGCTCCATTAAAGTCAGAAATACCCATCAGCAGGCTCCAATCATCAGAACGTGAATAGAGACATGATATGGGCCTCTTCTGGGTGGAAGTAGTTCTCACTTGGAGGGGAGTCAAACATAATGGGGAGCTGAGCCCCTTATTACATATAATACCATGAGCAAGAAATAAACATTTTTGGTTTTCAGTTATAGGTGACACCGCGTGAAAGTCTAAATCAGCACTGTATGAGAAGTTAAATTGTCATATAGTATGATAGTCTGACACTGTATGGCAAATCTAAATTGGTAAATGGAGATGTAAGGACTTGCAGGACATTAGAATGAATTTCTCTGTGACCGATGTCTTTAAAGGGGTCAGTTTCACATGAGTAAAGCATTACTGGAAATCTTATTTACAAATAATTGTGTCTAATTCTGGACTCCCTTAACCTCTCTGGATGTTCAATTTTACAGTTGTAAAACAAGATTTAATGACCTCTAGAGCCCCTCCCCACTTTATGGCTCACCAACTTCTCTGCATGTTTGCTGTCACACTATTACCATCCAGAAACTCACACCTTGCACACACTGTATATGAAAAAGAGAATTTCTGTAAAAGTGTGCAAATTCCTCCATGTAAGGATGTAATTGTTAGCAATATGTTGCCAGTAGACTTATGTTAGCATGGGCAGGCAGGAATTCAACTATTCTCTTTAGTGTAAGTGTTACAGAGCTATTTACTTTTTTTTCCCTCTTTTTTTTTTTTTTGTATTTTCCTACTTGTCTTGTGAAAGATAAAGCCATTATTCAGAAGAACACATTTCTTTACCATATAAAGTTAGTCTATTTACACCGGCATTAACATGAAATGTGTTGAGTTCTATCACTGTTCATTATTTTTCCCCATTCTCCTGCCCACACCCATCTAACCAATCTATTATAGTTTTGGGGAATTTTGGAATCCATTCACATTTCCCCATCCCGTTTGGCAATATCTTAATCCAAAAAACTTAAGTTTGCTGAAGCCGTCTCCTAGTTGGTCTTCGGGATGGCACCTTTGCCTCCTCTGATTTATTTTCTTCTGAACCAATCTCTCTTCCTTCCATTCCTTAATTTTGAAATTCTTATTATTTTTCCTTTAGGGGATTTTTTTCTGCCTCCTCTTCTCCAATCAACAGCAGATTTCCTAAACATAAAAAAATAATTGTCTTTTCCATGACACTAAGGTACCCCACCCATTCCACTCTGATTTCTTGCTAGGATTACTACAAATGGTGGTCTTATAGTTATTTATCCTGCTCCTATGTACTCTTCCTACACTTCATGGTATTTTTAAACAGGAGAAGGTCTAATTCCAGCTTGGCAAAAAAGACAATGCTCTTAACTAGTTCTCTTATTGCATATCCTGCTGAGCTGCAGACGCAGTGTAGTTGATCTCATTGGCCTAATGAAATTTCCTTGAATAGAACATTCTTCCTCTTGCTTGAAATAATCGAAAGCATCGCTCTCTTTAACATCTTTAATACAAATGTTCTTAGGGGGTCTGAGGGCCCACTCAGCAGGACATCAATATTTCTAAGTATTTTCTGACCTCTGAGGGGTGGGTTAGGTCCTCCCCTCCTATTAATTATAATACCTTTACCATTTTACCAACATTCATCACATAAGAGTTTTTACATTGATTTGCTTATCTTTGCATTCTACTGGAGTTAAGTTTCTTGAGGGCAAGGTTTATGTTTTATTCACTTTTGTATGTCTAAGGCAAACCTCACAACCCTTCCAGAGCCGCTCTCTGCATCTGTAAGATAAACTTATGCCATTTGCTCCTGCCAGATTTTAAGGTTATGAAAACCAATTTAAGATAATAGACATAAAATGGATATGTTAACAATAAAAAACTGCAAACATAGACTAGAAAATCTTCCAGTTCCCAGAATCTGGTAGAATTTGAATAAATGTCAGTGATCAACAATATAAATTGTAAACTAAACAACATGTGTTACTAAGAAGGCCAGTCTCTACTCAAACAAATCATCTATTTGTAAGAGGAAAAAAGTAAAAATAAAAAGGGCTTAATGCTCCCTGTTGAACATAAGGGAAGAGACTTCCTTTCTTAGCATTTACTTTAGAAAACCTATAATCAAAATGTCTTTGTCCTTTTAAAATATAATCAAGAGGGTTATTATCCCTATCTCCCATTTTCCTGTGAAGAAATTAACATAACTACTGGGAGATCCTGGCTTCAAATTACAAAGCTACTGTTCAAATATTTGAGAATATATATATAATGGGTTGTATATGTTACCGGAGCTCTACCCACACCAGAGCCGAACTTCACTCCAGGCTCAGAGTCTCGTTATGAGAAAGGATTCAAAGATGAAAAAGCAAGTAATGGTAAGTAGCAGTTTATTGAAATGTTAGTATATGCTGAAGAAATTAGTGTGCATGCGCTCCAAAGAGAGATGTGACTCAAGAGGGGTGGATTTAACTTGTTTTATAGAGAAGTTTTGCTAGCAGTGACTTTCCATTTAGACCTTTGAACACCAAGTGTCTTTTTTATTTCAGGAAGGCATAACTGTCAATGCTTGTGGTCTCTTGCAACATACTAAAAGTTTGTTTGGGGCACATAGCTGAACAAGCTTTATGACTCCAGGCTTTCTGTTGTTGACTAAGAGCTCCTTTCGGGTTCATGATTTTGCAGGTTTTGTGGGTTTGGGCGGTTGGGACTTTAGGAGAAACTCTTGTTCTAGTGAGTTTGCAGTTGTGCATAAACTCCTTTGGAGCTGGTTAGGAACCAGGGACCACACAACTCAATACCGTATTCTATCCTGCCTCATTTCTACTTAGCCGCATAGAAAGGATGAGCTCTCTTTCTGTCTCTGTAGTTCTTTGTGCATTGCTTGTGAAGAATCACATTCTGGTTTAATGCTTTTTCAATAATAAAACTGTTTTCTTTGTCTTCTCCCTTTGTGGAGAGGTTTTTTGAGTTGGAAGAAGATTCTGTTTCAATTATATTGCTCCAACACTATCAATACCTAGACCTAGCAATCTCCCTGACAAGGCCATGCATATTCTCCACAAAACCATCAGAAATGGAGTGATGTCCTTTTGGCATATTGAGACAATAATTACTCAAATTTCAAAAATTTTGGCTTGGCTTGTTCCTAATGAGTAGAGTGAAAACAGTATTTTGGATTCATGGATTCTCTTATCTTTACACTACATAGTTCATTCTTACATTCATTCATTCATTCACCACTTACTATGTAATAGAGTTATGGGTCCTGGGAAAATATTTGTGGATATAGAAATAACCTTATTAAGAATCTCACCAATCAGGGGAGGATATAGTTTATGAAACAAAACAAAATAAAACACAACAACCCACAAGTAATAAGGGCTCTAAGAGCTATTGGATGGAATGATGGTAACAAAAGAGAGAACAGTTCTAAAAACATCACATCAGAGAGCGAAAAAATTCTCACATAAAGAAAATAAGTTACTTGGGTTTTAAAAATGAGAGCATAGGGTGTTGTTTTTAATTTGTTGCAAGGGGTGGAGGGTGGATAACAAACTACAAATAGCAATTCTAGACTGAATTTTCCAGCATGTGAAAGGAAAGATGGCAAGAGAGATCGCATTAGGCATTTAGCATTTAGGAAAATATTTGTGTTTTAGTGAACCCAGAGCTTAACATCCATTAAGAATTGGGTGTTATTTTGTGGGTAGATCAAGGAAGGCTTCTGGTGTCCCTCTAAGGTGTTTGCTTATATCCTGTAAGCAAAAGGAAGGCCTAGCAGGGCTCTCAGCAGAAGTGTATGGAACAAGCAAAATGTTTGAACATCATTTGGTGAGAATAAGGAAGAGTGATTATAGGTCTGAAAACAGATAAAGAAACTAATGCTCCTGTGTCTTAAGTAACATAACGAAAAAAACAATCAAGGCTTTAGAAGGACTTTAAGTGATGATTCTAGTACCGTATTTTAAACAGAAAATAAAATATTTTTCCTCTTACTTATTTTAATACAGTATGAAGGTATCAAGAATTTGTCGGTGTTTCAATTCTCATGCCAAATATGATTGGTTGCCTGTATCACTACAAGAAGACTTCTGAGGCTATAGCAAATCTCCAGGGGAAAGAAAATTTGAGTGAATGTTAATGTGTATTATAGCCAATGTAATGGGAATGGTGACAACCAAATACTTTATATCCTTGTTTTCCATATATATCCCCCATAAGAAAACAGAGACATTCATTTCTTACTAATGAAATGGGCATTCCAGAGTTCTAACAGGTCATTTTTGTAATCTGCAGTATTTTGCCACTGCTTAACAATAACTGCCGGTTACCTCCTAAAATATCTAGATCTCTGAAGATTATAGCTTGAAAATCACTATTCTTGTTCCTCTGGATAGAGGAACTCATTGATGTTTGATCATAATAGCTATTTTCATGAACAGTGTTCTCAAAACCAAGATTAGTGCTCTTTTTTTCTAAACAAATTATTACATAATAACAAAGGATACAAAATAATTCTCATCTCAGTAGTTTAAAGGACACAGCTCCCAGGGAAATACTTAATGATTTTTAATTGGTTTAGATATCCCTTATCCAACTTAGGTGAATAATGTCACCTAAGTATTTTCAGTGATTTTCCTTTAACAGGCTTTTAAATTTAGTGTTTCTGCCTTGCTACAAGACAACGACATCTTTTAATGGCTCTAAATTATCAGTGATGTCTGTAGCATTTTCACTGAACATGGATTGATTTCAATTAACTTTCTCATGCTTTTGCATAAAAGCAGTCTTTTTCAATTTGCCTAATTGGATCAAACAACCTCTTGGAGCTGAGGAATGATAGTCATTAAAAGGTTGGGGAAGGAGACACAATCAAGGTTGTTTATTGTCTGATGTCTCCTTTTGGGTTTTCAGTTGTGCTTGATCAAATAAGACTAAGAATGTGAGTTAGGGACTTGAAATAGATTATCCTGTCAATGGAACCCTTGGAATTCCTTAGGGAAGATATGTTTAAGGTCTTAAAATACCTCTGTTCTAATTAATACAGTCTTTTCCCATTTTCATCTGATTTTGCAGCAGTAAAAGTGATGAGCTCTGAATGTCTACACCGGTTCCAGAAAAGAGACAAAAAATTTTGGGGGCATTTATGCTGAAGGATTCAAGAAAAACATAATTCAATTATTTGTGAATATTTAATTGGAGAAGAGAAATCAAAATTAGCCTAGAGTAAACCTGACCAGTACTCCTGAAGAGCTCTCCACCCTTATGCATCTATTGACTCCTAGACCATGTCTACACTACGTTATTTCCAGTCCGGTTCCAATATTGCTGTTAAACACAGAAACCCAGCCCTCCTTCCTAAGTCAATTCCAGCTCCTTGTCTTAAGATTTGGAGCTCTTTTCCAAGCCAGCTTAGTTAAATTTAAATTAATAAACCATTACTGAACATCTACTGCATAGAAGTCAGTGGGCTGGATTCTGGGGTGCATGTGTGTGTAAAGTCCCTGACTTCAAGGGACTGGTGGTTTAGTAAGTATGAGTCTAATGACTGCAATCCATGACAAAATCATCTCATCAAAAAATCGGTGTTACCAACTATTATAAATAATGAGCACGTTACCATGTTATGAAAAGTTATTAACTTATATATAATATCAATAAATACTTTTGTTCTAAATGCAAAAAACAAAAGTCTAGAGTATTATTTTTGGGTGGTAAAGGTTTGTAGGGCGGGAGAAGACAGCGGAGGTCCATTGTGGGGAAATAGGTAGGCAGGACATTAGACAAGAGAAACCCAACCTCAGAGTTCACAGGAATATAAGCAGCAGAGTTCAAGGTTGGATGGGGCAGATGATGCAGAATCTAAAGATTGAATTGAAAAGTAAAAAAGAGTGAATTTGGACGAAGGTGAAAGGAATTATTTTTATGAGCATATCTGATAAATCTAAGAAATAATTTTTTTTAAATCTTAATTAAAAAAATAATTGAAGGAAATTACCTAAAATGACTAGCTGCAAAATTAGCATGCAAAAACACATTTTATTGAATTGAAAAATAAAAGAATAATATAGTGGGGAGAGGAAGAGGTCCTATTTAACCTCCTACAGAAATATAATACACTTATGACTAATTTTAAAGATGTACAAAATGCATATGACTACAAAAAGAACACTTGCATATATAAGCAGCAAACATTATTTTTGCTTAAATGTGTTATTTAAAAAAATAAATTTTCCTTAAATTAATCTAAAACTTTAACACAATTGTAGAGAAACTTATCAATAAGATTTGAAACTTAAAAATAACTAGCTGAATCTAAATAATAAGTACACAAGAATAGTGAGAGAATTTGGAAAAAAGTAATGAGGAAGGATTTTACACTGTCAAGTATAAAAGAAATTTAAAAACTGCAGTAAATAAAATTGGCACCACACACTCAAACTCTTCTCCAACTAACATTCCAGAAAGAGAGCCAAAACAAACGAGAGTTGATACATTATAAAGTTAGCCTTGCAAATCAGTACAGGAAATGTAAATAATTTAATAAATGATATTTAGACAACAGATTAATCATGGAAATATCCATGAATGGATCTGTATCTTCCTTTTTTTTTCCAAATAAAACTTGAGATTGTTTATGGATTTGTTAGTGTTTAATGTTTAGAATTTAAGAAACTCTGCTACCTGAATTTGTAGATTTTTCCCTTGTGCCTTAATTTTAAATTGATATATGAAGCTTATACACAGGTTTTACAGAGATTATTTTGATACTTTATTTAAATATGACTATCATTAAGCTACCTAAGATATCCATTTTTGGTGGTTCTAACTATATTGTTGGCTTTCTTAAATAAAAATATTTAGAAATAAAAAATAGTACAGTACTAGTATAATAATTGTAAATAATACTCTGTAATTACAAAAGAAGACTTTTGTAAATAAAAAACAAACCCCTAATGTAACTGAAGAAAAGATTGATAATGGCTATACAAAAAATTTGAAGTTTTTACTTTTGAAAGACAAACAAGCACACAGAAAAAGAAAATATTTAAAAATTTAAAAAGATGTAAAATTGTAGAAAATATTTAAACATATATAATGACAAATGTCTGATTTCCTTAATATATATTGAATGTAAAACTCAGTAAAAAGTAGGGTACCTCCATTTTTACCATATAAAAGATACGTAGGATCCCCCAAAATGAAAGGAATACAGATTAAATTGAAAAGGAGGTAATATTTTCCACTTAATCATAAAGGTAATTCTTTGGTGGTGAATAAGTGATAAGTATCAACATTAATTTTGATGCATGCAGTAATTCCACATAGAGAATTCATCCAATAAACCTTCTCCAATGTGCAAGAAACACATATTAATAACCTTGTACACATTAGATTTTTTGTATTTTCATAAAGTCAAGAGACTCTAGTCAACCTCAATAGCCAACAATAAGATACTAATTAAATAAATCATGATGCAGCTATACAATTAATTACTGTATGGCACAGTCATGATGAAAAAGTAATCCATATTGTGCTGATTTGAAACAGTTACAAAGATGTCTTAAAAGAGAAAAGGTGCAGAAAAGTAAAGTATACAAGTGTCTTAAACACACACAAATACATATACTCTTAGATTATCACAGGAAGAACAGCCAAAGAAAGGAGGGTAGTATTCACTAAAAAATATAAACAAATTGGAGGAAATCAGCAGCCATAACACTCAAACTCTTCTTTCTCAAGATCTTTGCAATAATATTGTTATCGTGTCATCCTTCTGGTATTTCAAGTAATTAAATCTCCTTATGTATGGTCATGCCCACATAATATTGAACTCTCTAGTGACATCAGTCCTATTATACTAAGCCAACAATAAGTTTCTCCATTTGCATGACCATATTCTGCTAGACAGCACTACAGACACATTAAAATCTGAGTAGAATATTAAATTGACTACCATTCCATTACAGAATATGTCATCTGCCTCCTTTATTCTGCAGTGTGGCTTTTTTGAGGGGCCTAGAAAACTTCTTAGGATTATTGGTAAGTTTTTGCTGTCTCTTTGATGTCTGTAGTTATTTAACTTAATTATCGGGGTTGAATGAATGTTGTGTAGCTGAGGATAGTAAACTACTCTGTGGAATTAGAGCAGTCCACAAACAAATTGGTTCTCCAGATGTGGAGACTTCCAAATAACCACACAGTGGTGTCTGGGGGTGCAAAGGGACTACCAGGCACTGTGAGCAATAACTACATATTTTCCTGAAATGGTGGGAAGGGCATGTGATGCAGAGAAAAGGTTGATTTTCTGTTTTGCATTTACAGGAAGACACCTCAAATTGTTTGCTCTCTTTAACCCAGTTTCCAGCCAGGTATTGATTTCTCTCCATTCTACCTCTTAAATATGTGTTGTGTCCATCTCCACCCTTCTCTCCCACCCACTTCCAGTGTCTTTGCTCAAGCCACATTTGTAAACTAAGGGTTTACATATCCTCACTGGTCTCCCCTTTCCAGATTCATCCACTTTCCAGTGGATCCTGAGACTGCAGAAAGAAAAAGGATAACAAATACACCAATCAGGTAACTCCCTTGCTCAAAATTATTCTGAAGCTTCCTGCTGGCTAAAGGAAAGAATCTCAACTGCTCTGATAGCTGTGTGAGACACTTTATAATATGGATCCTATTTCTGTCTCCATTCTCATACCCCTCTCTTTCCTTCTTTGAACTTTGCACTCCAGCAGTCCTGAAGCACTTCCAATGTCCTGAGTTTGTGGAATATACTCTTTTTTTTGGCATGAGGCATGCATCAGGAATCGAACCTGAGTCTCCGGCATGGCAGGCAAAAATTCTGCCACTGAGCCACCATCACAATGCCCTGCTAAATAGACATTTGACCTAAAGAGATCCTAAAGGAATTGTGTTTCAATCTAATATCTAGCAAACTCTCTCCCATGAAGATTGCTGTTTGTTTATTTATTTATTTTTCTTTTGAAATCTTGCTGTGAACAAAATTAACATTCCCTAGTGCTAATTATTTATGTAAGAAAAATATTTGTAATAATTTACCAGAAGGATACCTTTCATAAAAGGAATTCTGTACACAGTAGCAGAGTAGATCCAGTTTGGCTTAATGTCATTATACTGCTAGCGTCTTACCTAATGTCACCTTCTTCTTGTCATGCTACACGGTTTACTGATGAGGGTGACACCCACTCTTTGGAGTACAGGAGAACAGAGTATGGAGACTGATACCCTAATTTCAAGCATAGTGCCTCTGGCAATTTATTTGCTAGAATTTCATTGATTGCTTCTGGATGGATCTGAAAAGTACTTCTTTGTTTTTTCCTACCAAAAATGACCATTGGTCACACATTTACTGATAATTCCAATATGAGATATCATGATGATTCATAATTGAATCATCATGATATCTCCATTAAGCCTGGGTAGAGTGGGGGAGTCAAACCATTGGCTGGAGGCAGCAGGGATTGTCTGCCTGCAATTCAGTGTTGTACTTGATTTTGTATTCTATATTACTCCATTGTTGGCTTTACAAATGGGAATAGGAATAGGAAAGGGGATAAGAGCATTAAAAATTAGATTGTTTTATTAGTTGTTGTTTCTGTTGCTGTTGTTTTTAATAGGAACATTATATTCCTGTTCTCTAGAGTTGGCTGATATGTTCCCAACTTCTATTTGGACTGAGAGCCAGAGTTTCCCTGGTTACAAAGCGAGGGTGTAGATTCATGGTAATATTTAGAGTGACAGATTTCAAGCACATTTGCACATGTATTTGTGAGCCATGGGTTTGAAACAGGACTTTACAGAAGAGTAATTAGGCTCAGAACTTTCCATTCCTTCTTGATTGTCCATATGTTATTTTATCTGTCTGGAATAGCCACTTGTATTTGCCTCTCCAGCACAATTCTAATATGCTGTTGAGCATCAGTTGAACTACCATTTCTTTTATCAAGCCTCCAATCTCTCCCCCATGAAGACATTTTGACCTCTACTATGTCCTCAGTGCAGCAACACAGAGATGGTCTTAATTGCTCATTTGCACTTTGAAGGCCAGAATTATTTCCTTATATCGTTTAACCACATGGCCTAGCATAGGTTCCTGGCATGAAGTAGCTACTTAATGCACATTTGCAATGAATTCTAAAATGAATTACTAAATACAAAAATAACTTATTAAATGAATTAATGAAGAATAAGTAAAAACAACTTTCCTTAGTGCTATAAAGGACAAGAAAAGAAGGGGGTTGACATATATGTAAGAGTATATTACCTCAGAGTGTAAGAGGTAATTTGGGAGAATAAAAGCCTCTTCCTAATCAATTCTTAATTGTTTAGAAATACAGAGTTGAAAAATTAAAAATAAGTAAAATAAACAGAAGAGATACATGGAGCTGGTAAACACCACACATCCTCTCATTCTCAGTCTCTGGGCAGTAATGAATAAAACCTTTCTATGCCTACCACAGTGGAGGTTGAGTTATGCTCTAGGTCCTTGACCTGCTATGCAGAAGGACAGAGCATATTGGATTTTTGTGTTGGACAGGCAGCTGTTAAATCAGATCTATTTAAGAAAAGCAGGGAGAACTGAGGTGTGAAGTCCGGGTTCATTTACGCAGGTCTTTCTTGAATGATGCCAGCAGGAATGTAGTGTAGACACTTGAACTGGCCTTGTAAAATGGGATGGCCATAAAGAGAACCAGGAAATGAGAGCCGGAGTAGAAAATGCAGAGCTAAACAATGTAGATCTGGTGTACAGGGTTTGCTGCTTCCATATTGAAAGCACTCAGTAAGCACGCCCTCTTCTTTCAACGGGACATCCTGTAGAAGCTTCTGCATTTAAAAAAATGGATTAGCTCTCAACTTTAGTTTCAAAAGAAAGAAGAGCAGATGCTTCTAATGTTGACTATACTACTGACTGAATTTTCTCCTCTGAAAAAGTCACTTAATTCCACCAAAATTTATAGTAGGGAAAAAGGGAGGCAATTAAGGTAGATTGCAATAATGATTTGATTATAGTGACAGCTAACATTTATTTATGTCAAAGACTGAACTGTTTTCCACGCATTATTTAAAATAATTCTTAATAGAATGAGTCAGGTACTATTTTCATACTCCCATTTTACAGTTGAAGAACTGGAATCAAGTGGTAGTGTTTGGATTTGGGCTAATGGATTAGTACTATGGAGCCCACATCTTTCTTTAGGACCCACTCGGAGATCACAAACCAGGTATCCTGTGTTTCTATGAAACAATCCTGTTCAATTAATCTCATTCATTATCCATACTTTTCATTCTTGTTAATGATAACATGTCTTTGTTTCAAAAATAGAATTTCTGTATATTCATTTACCGATATGTTTATAAGTAGCTACTGGTTTCTAAGAAATACCATTGAAAATTTCCAGTAAAGGAGATTGAGGAGAAAGCTGTCACATGCTTTCAAGTTTTGCTCACAGATTGTGTAACATCTTTCTTTAAACTGAGAAATTATTGATAAATATGTTCATTCCATAGGAAAGTGGTAGAAGTAATATCCATATTAACCCAGGTATATTTTGGCCAATATAATTTGAGGATATATTTTTAAAGGCTTTGAACATTTTCAAGAATTATACATATGCAAAAGGGAATAATCTGCCCTGCTGTGAAGTGCAGTCAGCTATAATCTTACATTTAATACCAAGACAAACAGGTGGCAGAGATTACAGTCTCGAATGAAGGTCTTTCAGAAAGATGGTTCTTATCCAGGAACACTCTGGTTCAGGGACCTCAAAAAATCAGGAAGTAATTATAAAGAAGGGTATTTAGTCATACAAAACAAGGGTTTATTGTGGATGTCTGAATGAAACTTGTTTGACATTCAGAGAGCAATGGTGAATATGTTTAGAAACTATTTCAGTTTGCCATAGCTGCCAGAATGCAATATACCAGAAAAGGATAGGTTTTTATAAAGGGGACTTATTAAGTTGCAAATTTCAATTCTAAGGCCATCAAAATGACCAAATGAAGGCACCCAACAAGAGGATACCTTCTGGGGATTATAAGGAGACGACATCTGTGACACCACTGTCAGCCGGGAATGCTTGTGGCTGGCAGCTGAGGTCCTTGTTCCTGGTTCATTGCTTTCAGCTTCTGATTCCAGCAGCCTCTCTAAGCATCTGTAAGGCCTCACTTATCTACTTCTCTTAGCTTCCCTTGGCTCTCTCCAAGTTCTGGCTATTTCTGTGAGTCTGTGCTTAACACACAGGGTACTTCTGTCTGCACCTCCAAATGTGTGTCTACTCTCCAAGCATCTGAACTTTCTTCAAAATGTCTCCCTCTTAAAAGACTCCAGTAAACTAATTAAGACCCGCCTGGAATGGGCAGGCTCACGTCACCATGGAAATAATTTAATCAAAAGGTCCCACCCACAATTGGGTGAGTCGCATCTCTGTAGAAATAACTTAATCAAAAGCTCCCACCCAAACAATAGGTCTGCCACACAAGATTGGATTAGGAATAGGGGCGTGGATTTTCTGGGGTACATAACAGTTTTAAATCAGCCCAGACACCAAGTCATTTAACAAGATCGGAGAGAGTAAGAGTGTTTACCTTCGATGAGAAGATGATGTTCCAGTAGATTCTGAAAAATGTTCATCATGGAAAATATGTGTATTAAAAGACAAATTAGGTTGGAATAGGTTCAGCTTTGGCATTACTGACAATTTGGGCCAGATATTCTTTGTAGTGAGGGGCTGTCCTGAGCCTTGCAGGGTATTTAACAGCATCCCTGGCTTCACTCAGTTGAAACTAGTAGCAACCCCCCACCCCCCAGTTGAGATAACCAAAAATGTCTCCAGTCATTTCCAATTTTCCCCAACAAGGAAAAATCCTCTCCTAGTGCCTGCCAATTTAAAGACTCTGATTTTGTGATTCTTTTCTAATTCTAAAGTAAAGTATATCAAATGCGTCAAATCTGATATGATGTGCAGGATTTATTTCAAAATAGTATAGGTTTCCATATGCTACCCTCTCTTCTTTTGTGTATTTTTAAAAAATATGTCATAATAAAAACTGGCACTCATTGAATCCATTTGTAAAACTAAATCTCAAAAACTGGGAAGTTCATTGATTCAGAACAGAATGTACGTTTTATATTTCTTAACAAAGTAACCATAATATAATTAACAAAAAAAAATTGGATGCGGGTAAAAACTTTCAGAGTGCTAATTATCTTATTTGCATAACAGGTAGTCAATTCATACTGCCTTAAACATGTAGGGAAAATAATGACTCTAACCTTTTAATGATTTTAATAATATATATTTTTTTAATTTCATAGGGTTTTTTTTAGTAGATTTTATATTCCTTATTGTGAAAAAGCATTTATCTTAAATTTAGCAATTCTTTTAGCTTTATTTCAGATTTAAAAAAAAAAATTCAGGTAAAGCAAATGAAACACATTCATTTAAAATACCAATAGTAGGTCCATGCATTTCTCCAACAAACAAACAACAAGCAAAACAAATAACAAAAATTCAACAAATGGTGCTGTCATAATGGGATACTTACATAGAAAAATAATGAAATGTGACCCCACCATGTAGCATACAAAAAAGATACCAGTAGTAGGAAAATATAACTTTTCTAATGATCTATTTATAAGTATCTACCTAGTCATCATTGCATCCATCCATCCATGCATTTTCTTTTCTTCCTTCCTTCTTCTTCAGCTTTCAATCATTCACTCATTATGATATGTCCATGCATCTATCACCACCACCTCCAGGGAGAGAGCATCACCTTCTTGATGCCTTGATTTTGGACTTGTTCTAGACTCAAAACCATGAGCCAATAAAGTCCTGTTGTTAAGCCAACCCATTGTATGGTATTGTTTGAGCAGCTGGGAAATTAAAATACCTTTTGTTCTATTTTGCTAGCTGCCAGAATACTATATACCAGAAACAAAATGGCTTTTAAAAGGGGAATTTATTAAGTTGCAAGTTTGCAGTTCTAAAGACATGAAGAAAATAAAAAAGTAAAAAAAAAAAAAGGTAATTGTGTGGGTGTCTGCGCATACAAGAAAGAAAAAAAAAGCAAAGTTGTGTCCAAATTAAAGTAAGGTTATAGAAATGTCCAATCTAAGGCATCCAGGGAAAAATACTTTGGCTCAAGAAGGCTGATGACATTCAAGTTTTCTTTCTCAACTGGAAAGACACATGGCGAACATGGTGACATCTGCTAGCATTCTCTCCAGGCTTCCTGTTTCATGAAGATCTCCGAGGAATGTTTCTTTTCATCTCCAAAGGTCTCTGGCTACATGGGCTCTCATGGTTCTCGTGGCGCTGTCCAAAATGTTTCCTCTTTCAAAGGATTCCAGTAAACTAATCAAGACTCATGTGGAATGGGTGGAGTCACATCTCCCTCTAATTAAAAGTTAATACTCACAATTGGGTGAGTCACATCTCTGTGGGGATAATCCACATTACATTTTTGATAATCCAACCTACATTATTTAATAAGGATTAAAAGAAGCTGCCAGCACAAGATGGATCAGGACTAAAACATGCCTTTTCTAGGGTCATAATTTTCAAACCAGTATAGCTTCTCTCCCAGAAATTATCTTCTATCTAGCACTGACCTTTATCAGTTAAGTTCTGGATGTGTGGAGGTGTGTGTGAGAGAGAATCTTCTGAAAGTTTCTTTATTCAACTTTGAGTAAAGATATTTTTTTAATGGGAATTGAGAGTGATTCCTAATTCATATTCTTCAGTCTGGGTCATGGCATCTAAAGCACACCTAACAGAGAGTGACCTCAAAATTTGTGGCCTCTGGATGGCTTCCTTCATCCATTTCAGTATGAACACAGCTTACTCTTATTCCCATTTCCTTTGGCTTTCCTTTGGCTTTCCTTTGTATATTCTGAACTTTTCCAGTTGGAAAAGAGGTTTTCAACACACAGAGTCCAACAGCAAAAAATATTGGGGGTAAAGAATAGAGCTGTTTTCCTATGGGCCAGTTGCAGTGTTAAAAATAGGACACATGGACAACGAGATGACCTCTGTAATACAGTTGAGGAAACAAATCAGAGGCAGGATCATGAAGGAAAAATGCAATCAAATGCATAAATTATCAGAGAAAGGTAGAATCTTGATTCTCTCTTTGTTTGTAAGATGGCAGTTCCCTATTTTAGTTGAATATCAAAGGACTGTTTGACTTCAGCTGATCTCTGCATTACATATTGGGCATTACTTGTAGACATTTTCTAAATACAAATTAGAAAAATCTGGGCCAGCTCCTTCTGTTCAATGAAACATCATTGTTTGGGATTTAGGAAATAGGAATCTTAATTGAGACTCTGTCACAGGTTGTCTCTATGAGTTTGACCAAGCTATGTATCTTCTGTATTCTCCAACTGTAAAATGGCGACATCCAACCAGTTTCTCTCTCAAGTTCGTAGAATCTCCAACAGAGTTCTGGGATATATTAGCTGTAGTCAAGCACTCATTCACAAATTACTCTTGCCTCTTAAAATTAGCTTTGTAAAATTTTCGTGTTTCACTCATAGTGTACTTTGTGACTTAACATGCATGCTGACAGAGACGTCATGAAACATATACTGCAAATTAATATTTTTATATTTTTTGCTCTTTCAGTATTTTTTCATCTTACATTAGCATTAGGGCAGTCTATGAAAGTGATTGTCAAATGAATATGTCTAAAACAGTATATAATTATGTGTGGTACATTATCCCCTCCCCATCAAGTCTACAGAGAAGTGAAGAAAGTTTCTTGAACAGTAACCAGGCTCTAAGCTTGGAAGCCAAACAATTTGCCCCTCGTTTAAATACATCTTCTCACTAGGACATTTGTAGCTTTCATGCAGACATCCTCCTTTGCAACTATGGCTCTCTAATTCTGTGGAGTTTTCTCTAGGCTAGCTCAGCAAATTCTGCTCATTTAAGAAACATTAATTTCCTGGCTGGATTTACCTTCCCCTTCAAAGACTATAATTTGGTTGTTTTCATGCTGTGAATTGATGGATGGAATATTCAGAGGGGTACTGTGATTTTGAGTATAACCAGAAGGCTCTAATGGTCCTGTCTGATATGAGAAAACTATTAATTAGTTTGCTCTGTTTTCCATCATAGATTCTTTCCCCTGCATTGATGAGAAGCTTAAAAATGTAGCATTTGAATCTAGGCTAGGTCTGTAGGGCTTTATTGCTATTAGAAGGTAGTATTGGAGGATCCACAAGTACAAAGAATTTGGTAGCAATAAAAATGGGTTACACTATTATTTCTAAATTCAGACATGCTGAGCTCTTTGTGTATAAGCTGGTCATTCCCTGGAACTTCAGATATGTGTGTGACACCTGAGACTCAGAGCTAAAGTTTTACAGCTATGAAAGTCAGCATTACCCCATATAGGAATTGTTAAAAACACTGAAAAAGTGGTCAGACTTCTATTAGAGATACAAATGGAGTTCGGTAGGACTAAGGTAAATCAGACCAAAGAGTAAAGGATAATACTGACTGTATTTTAAAAATTCACCTTCTGTCTGAAACCAAAAGAAAGATGTTTATTTGAAACAAAATTGGTACTTTCGATAGCACACTAATTTAACTTGCACGGTCAGCTTTTTCGAACACCATAATTACATGGAAACTTGAAAGGGAGTGAGATCTCATTGGTTTGTACAGGTTGGTGTGATGCCCAGATACATCCCAGACTAATCTGGGTAGAAGATTAGAAAGTATTTGCAAAGTCCCCTCGAGGGACTAGGGGAAAAGGTGGAAACATTAAACTTCCCCACGTGGGGAAGACCTGATAGTCTCACAAACGTAGGGGACTGCCAATTTGATGGGTTTGCATTATCCCATACAGGAACTGTTAAAAACACTGAAAAAGTGGTCAGATTACATTTAGAGATACAAATGAAGCTGGGTAGGACTAAGATAAATCAGAATAAAGGATCAAGGATTATACTGACTGCATTTTAAAGCTTCAAACTGAGTCAGGAGTTTAGACACTCAGAGTCATCACATGCCTGACGCCAAATACTAGGTGGATTAATTGTTCAGATTGCAGAACTTGCAGAAGCACTGGCAATAACAGTGGTCAGCTTTCTTTTTCAGGCTGATTAGTCCTCTTCAGCACTGTTTCTCTCTTACGTGAATTATTATGTTTGTTAATGTACTTATTGCATTTCAGTGCACTTATGCCTTTAACAAGGTTATCTAACCTTGACATTCTTTTTTTTTTTTTTTTTTTTTTTTTAACATGGGCAGGCACTGGGAATCGAACCCGGGTCCTCGGGCATGGCAGGCAAGCATTCTTACCTGCTGAGCCACCGTGGCCTGCCCTAACCTTGACATTCTTTAAGAGCATGAGCCATTTTTTATTTATCCTTGAGTTACCTGTGCTAGTGTCTGGCTTAGCATTGTTGCTGCATAGTGATAGCTTAATGCAGTAGCGTAGAAATAAATCTAGTTATGAAAATCTTAACTTAAAAACCTCAAGTCTTAGAGCACTAAGCCAACCTATCACCTTCCTCTATAGCTTTTATGTTTTTCATACTGTGACTAAAGAGAAGACATTGTGAATACATTTGATTTGAAGAGAAAACAAACTCGACTATGTGTGGAATTGGGTTTGTCAAAAAAATTCCATGGATGGTAGAGAAAATTTTGCCATAGAAAGTATAAGAAAATTATTGAAATAGAGAATGCCTAAAAAGGAAGTCACCTTAAACTTTGCCTTTTCCAATATTTCTCATGCTAACACTTTCAGGGTCAAGTACTTTGGGTCAGAGTATTTTTGTATGGGGCTCAAGAATTTGCATAACAGTTGTCCTCAGTAATTCTTACGCAAAATAAATTGGGGAACTACTTATGCTGTTCAACCCTCTCATGATTCAAATGAAGAAGAGAATGAGACACTGGAAGGAGAAAATGATAAGCTGATATTATATTCCCTAACCTCTTTACTCCCAGCACTATTTAGACAGAACTTTACCAAAGAGAACCATAAAACTGTTCCATCTTGGCATGTCAATTTCTTACTGTGAGCTGATTCTGCCAGCCTATCTAGTTTTTACCCCAAATATCAGGAAAGACTCCTCAGTCATCCTTTCCTAGACTGTCAAGCTAATAATGGAATTCAGCATTATACAGTTAATGGGCTTTGCCTAGCCTTAGAATTGATATCTCTTTAAGGGAAAGACACACACACACACACACACACACACACACACACACACACTACTTTAAAGTTTGAGAATAAAAAAATAAAATTTTATTATTAGATTATGTCTTCTCTTTATCAGTTAGACCACTTTGCTCATAAATCTTTGGATAATTGGCTCTGCTGTGTCCTAGCTACGTGAAAGCCGGCTCTCAGCAGAGATGTTTTATACGATGTGACTCCCTGAGGACATGTCTCTGAGTTTTGCTCTTACATTTTCTCAAAAACTTTTTGACCTAAAAAAAAATTAAAGGCCTGATGGCTAGTCAGAAAATGTGGACTTGAACTACTCATCATAAAATCATGTTAAAAGGACAGCTCTTTTGATTGTAAAATTTAATTAAACAGCCATCCACAAGCTGATGAGTCCCAAATCCACTTTACCCCTCAAATTTCTTTCCAGACTTGTCTCCAGAAAATTTCCACCTGAGTGCACAAAAGGCGTCATCTTCCCTCCAAGTTCTGTATCTTGATTCCGAGGGCATATGCCACTCGAAACCATTCCTTTTCAACCAAAATCACCAAATGCCGCTGGTTCTACCTTCCTAATGATTTTTTAGTCACGCCTTCTCTTTGTATCCCCAAATATTGTCCTGGTTTAGGTTCTTAAGGTATTTCGGTTTCATTACTGCTGAATGCTCTAATTGGGCTCTTTGTGTTCAATCCATTCTCCACTTGCCTTTTTGTTTTTATTTCGGCAGTGGCATCTGTAATCCTTTTTTCCTCTTTCTCTTTATTATCCCTCCTTCCATTCTGATTTACCTATAACTTTCAATGTTAAGTTCAAATTTCTCATTTTTATCACAAGGTCTTTAGGATCTCCCCCTGCCCATCTCTCCAACTTTTCTCTCATCTCTCACCCAGAACTTGCACGAATATTTTTATTCATATCTGTTCATAGTTCCCTGAATGGATAATGTCTTCTTATGTCTCCATGTATGTGCCTGGAACACACTTGCTTATTTTTCCTTTGACATCCATTAATTTTTTACGACTATCACAGCTATCTATTTATGTGGCAGGTCCTCCCTCAAGTTTATATTGATTTTCTTTCTTTAATCCATCACATCACCATTCAGTTATTTATATCATGTTGTTTATGCTGTTCGGCATTTTTTCTTTGTGTCTTTTCCTACTTCTTCTCTCTATTAGATTTTTTTTAACTTTTGTATTGTAAAGTATAGCTATACACAAAGCAAAGAAATAAAAAAGCAACAGTTTTCAAAGCACTCTTCAACAAAGAAATACAGGACAGATCCAGAGTTTGTCGTGGGCTACCATACAATCCTCTCAGACTTTTTCTTCTAGCTGCTCCAGAATATAGGAGACTACAAGGCTTAAATATTTTTTTATCATCACAATCGACTTTTTTCCCTTCTTTCTTTGTGAAAAATAACATATATACAGAAAAGCAATAAATTTCAAAGCATAGCACCACAATTAGTTGCAGAACATATATCAGAGTTTGAAATGGATTACAATTCCACAATTTTAGTTTTTACCTCTAGCTGCTTTAAGATACTGGAGACTAAAAGAGATATCAATATAATGATTCAGCATTCATATTTATTTTAAAATTCTATCTTCACTATATAACTCCACCATTACCTTTGTTCCTTCCATCTCTCTCCTTAGGGGTGTTTGGGCTATGGCCATTCTAACTTTTTCATATTGAAAGGGTCTGTTACTAATAGGGGGTAAGGAGTTGGAACTATCTGATGTTCTGGAGAGACTGGGCTCTCTAGGTTTTGGACCAGGAACCCATCTGGAGATTGTAGGTTTCTGGAAAGTTACTCTAGTGCATGGAACCCTTGTGGAATCTTATATATTGCCCTAAGTGTTCTTTAGGAATGGCTGGACTGGTCCTGGTTGAGGGTTGGCAGGTTATGATAGGTTTGCTTTGGATATTTTTTTTAAACTTCTATTTTGTATAGTATAACATGCACAAAAAAGCAAAGAAATAAAAAAGCAGTAGTTTTCAAAGCACTCTTAAACGAGTAGTTACAGGACAGATCCCAGACCTCAGTAGATTTTAAATGTCAAAATCAAGTCATTGTCTTTTCTTGATGCAACTGTTCTTCCCAAATCTAATCATGGCATTCTTATGTTTAACATTTTCAAATGATTTCCATAACCCTTACAGTATGTCCAAAATGTGAACATATTTTTAAATGCTTTGAATGTTTCAGTCAAAATCCATTACCCTTTCTCACCTCCACCTTATTCCCAGTTTCATTCATCACCTCTTTCTTTTTTATTTGCTCTGTCATCTCTTTTTATTCCTCCCCATGTCTTTCCTCCCCATATCTTGCATCTCAGCCCTTCTTCAATCACTCTTGTTATCTCACTCAATGGTTCTCTCCCTTGTTTTCTCTCTCTCTCTCTCATTCGCATACTGTAGCTCTCACTTACTCTCTAGCTTGATCCATTTCTTTCAGTTCCTTGAAACACCCTTACTTCTCTCTATTGTCTCCTCAATTCTGTTTCCTAAACTCAGAACGTACTCTCCCCATCCCACCTCTTACACAGTTAACTATTATCCTTCACATCTCAACATGTGCTACCTCAGGGACCTCTCTCCTGATCCCCCAGACTAAATTAAATCTCTGTTAATATTCTCTCCTTTAGTCCTGCATCAGTTCAATTTATTTTAAGATCATCTCTTGAGACAAAGCTGAAAGTTAGAATGCAGCCAAATTGCAAAGAGCTACACAGTTTTCTCCCTTATAAGGCAGATGGAGTATTGGATTTGAGACCTAACACTTGACACACTGAAAAAAAGTCATTGATGATATAATGCACCCAGAACATGCTCTGCAAAGGCATGGGGTGTTATACAAATTATACAACTGCCTGGTTTTCTTATCTTTATCTCTTGTCATTATTCCTGCTCAAATGCAGATTAAAGGTAGTGCTTCCCCAATAGCGTTATTGGGGATATACCATTAACTCAATTATAAGCTTAAGCTTCTAATTACTATTCATTTGACCTCTATTAAAGCTATTGCCAACTATTTATGGGGTCTTCTAAATATAAATGAAAAGAAACACGTAGTTGTTATAGACAGGGTTAAAGGTTTATTACATCAGAAATTTGATTCAAACATCTTCTGAAAAACACTTAATTTTAACTGTCATTCATTTAGCCTATGGAACACTTATGGTAGTAACAATAAGAAACACTTGCAGAAACTATAACGCAAACAATAAAAGAGAACTCTGTACCAAGGGTCTGGGAAGTAATAATCTGAAAACAGAGAAAGGAGCAAAAGGGCACATTCAGTGCTCAACAGGGAATGACTTTGCAGCTGTTTTAAGCTGGCAACAGCAAATGTTCTTCCACAGGCATTGGTGGCTTTCCACAAAAATACCTGGTCCCTGTACTGGCTCTTTTTGCCCTCAGGTGTCAGAGGGCTCACTAGAAGGTGACAACATGCTAAATAAGGCATCATAGGTTTTTGTTCCTAAAACAGATTATCCCAGTTTTTTAATGATATTTTATTTCCAGTCAATTCATGCCTTGCCAAAACAAACAGAAACTATGCTCTCAGCGATAAAGACTGGAGAAAATAGCAGAAACTCACACATGCTATGCAATGCAATGCATATGTATTAAATAGTTGCTACATGCAGGACTTACTCTCAGGGATGCCATTTACAGTGTTTCATCCAAGGCTCCCAGAAAACCTGCCAGGTGGAAATTGTTCTCTCTCTTTTTTATAAGCAACTAAATGTGAACTTCAAAGAGGTTACACAATAGCACAAGGTCCACACAGCTTAGGCCTGACCCCAAGCCCAAGCATGTCATAGTGGACAGTCCAAATTAAGTCTTGATAAATTTTCCTGATTGAACAAGCTCTAAAGCTATTAATATGAATAGAATAATGAAATTAATGACATTAAGAAGTAGTAGTAAGATTTTAAAAAGAAAATAATAAATGATTGACAGGAGTCTCTGATTATATATATTTTTTTCTGACCCACTGCCACATATGTCTCATACATTAAGGAAGTCATCAGTATAGAGCTAACATAATACATTCTCTGACAAAATCAAACCAAAATATAATTAAACCATGAAAATTACTTTGCTCTCCAAATGCATATACAAACCATGAAAATTACTTTGCTCTCCAAATGCATATACTATTTGGGGAGTTATCATTAGTATCATCTCTCCTTGGAGAGGATCCCAGATCATTCTTCACTTTGGAGACACTGCTGGGAAGATTGGCTCTTCGGATTAAATCTCTAGGAAAATATTCCTAGGTTAAATTTCCTTCAGAAAGATAACTTACCAAAAATTCAGCAAAATAGTTCCATTGGTTTCTTTTATATGTAGCCAAGCAGTGTTCATTTGGGAAAACTTTATGACATTTTTGGATCCTTTATAAAACAAATGGATGCAAAACTGGGTGGTTCTGGATACTTTTTATTGGAGTAAGACAACGCAAGCTGCATAGTGTGTCTAAACATTTAATACAAATATTGACACTAAATATATTTGTAGATCAACAGCTGTGCAAATAAACACAGTATCAGTAACTAATGTATTCCATAGTTGAAACCCCTAGTTGGAATGGAGTTCACATGCCCCTCTCATGGTTTATCCCACTGTGCTTTTGTACTTGCCTTTGTGGCAAAATGGCTATCAGCTTTTAATCATCTTCCAAGAAGCAACCAAAACAAAGTTACTTACCTCATGTTTCCACATCAAATGAAGCACAGGCCAATTAATTTTATTCCCTAAACAAAATCCAGTAAGTTGTATTGATATGCAATAATGCATTGTTATCATAATATAATTATGCTGTGTGTACCCATTTCAATAAAACATATACAGCAACCTTCCTATTGCATCTGAATTATCTACCCATGTTCTACATACCATTCAAAGTTTTATAATTATGGACATATGCAAACCCTTCAAGCTTAGGGAGCTGAATGGCTAGTTCCCTTGGTGAGTAATCAAGAACTATAAGAAGTGAGTTGATACATAACTGTGTAGGAATTTGAATCTTAGTTTGGAAGATCCATATGTTCATGTCAGTCACTTAGTACATTGGTCTAGATTGCATATGTATCTCAATTCTGCTATATTATTCTTTATTAGTGACTGTACAGAGTAGCCATTAGGAAGTAATTTAAATTGAGTTTCTTTGTAAAATGAGTAGCAACTATCAATGCCAGTAATAAAAGTCAAGAGAAAATGAATACATCTTCATAAGCAATAAACATCTTCATTAAAAAATCAGCAAAAATAAGAAACAATTCTCCAACACAACCACCACTACCGGGGTTGGGGGGAGGTAATTATAATCTACTGTGGTATTAATGAAATTGGTTAATCCTGAAGGTCCTACAATATAGCCCTCATAATGACAAACTTCTAAAATAAAGTTATTAAATAATGATTTAATTATTTAATAATAATTTAGTTTTATATAAAATTTCCTTGGGAATATTTTTGTATCTGTCCATTCTTCTCTCTTAGTCAAAGGAAGAGGGGATTAAGTTAGACTCTTCTAGAAGGTGCAATGCATGAACTCTGCAGTCCTCTGAGTACTTTATCAGTACCAAGTCTTAATATATCAGAAATGACTTATCTTATTTGCTTAGGTGTCACCTGCATCCCACCTCATTCTGAGTGCAGGAAAATCCATACTTAGCCTTTTAACTAAAAACAATTCATTACTTATTTCCAAATTATTTATTTATTTGATCTAAGGACAAAATACTCTTTTCCTTAGAATAAATACTAATGAAAACCATTTTTTTATTGATAAACATAAGACTTTATAATGCCTTTCTTCTAAACTGGGAAAATAGGGAAATTTCAAGCGACCCTGGTGCTGAAGTTCATTCCTTCATACCCTTGTTATTTCCAGAAAGTATATATATATATATCTTAATAAATATTTTATGTGTTGTATGTATCATGTATATATTACAAATGCTTCTAGAAGTACTCTTTGCTCTTTGCTCCTTGGAACTGTGCCCGATTCATCACAGTTATTTCACATAATCCTCTTAGCATCTTTGGGATATGGAGAAGATTGATGCAGGAGAGGGATCCTGTAACTTACCCTTCATGACAAAATTGGGTTTTAAACTGAGTCTTTTAGACACCAAATGGGGTGTGAATGTATTTGAGATCAAAGGAAACCAAATGGTATGGCAACTACTGGATGGGGTGAGGAGTTGTTGAGAATATAAGACCAGTTTGTTTCATCCCCCAACAATGTACAGTGGAAATGGATGCTTTGTGGTTATCTAGTGTTGAAAACAGTTTATATTAGCAATGTATGTACATGTGTGTGCTGGTTTGAAAGGATTTTGTACCCTCGAAAAGCCATGATCCTAGTCCCAATATGTGGAGGCATGTTTCCACATCAAATGAAGCACAGGCCAATTAATCCCTATTCAGTACTTTAGGTTGTAGTTTGGAGGCTTGATTAGATTATCTCCATGGAGATGTGACTCACCCAATTGTGGGTAAAAATTAGAGAGAGATGTGTCTCCACCCATTCTAGGTAGATCTTTTTTTTTTTTTTTTAATTTGCATATGGGCAGGAGGCACCAGGGATCAAACTCCAGACCTCCAGCACGGCAGGTCGGAGCTCTGCCTGCTGAGCCATGGCAGCCGCCCCATTCTAGGTAGATCTTATTAGTTTACTGGAATCCTTTAAAAGAGGAAGTATTTTGGAGAAAGCTTCAGGCAGCTAGCAAACTAGAACAATGTGCTTGACTTTGATTATTATTTTTAGCCTAAATCAAGTCCAGTTCTGGCATAACTATTCTGGCATAGGACATCAATCAGATTGTTGGCTAACTTGAGATTGCCAAAATTTAGAAGCTTTACTCCCAAAGACTGGACCTCTGCCTAGTAGGCACAGGATATTGAAAGCAACTAACATTGCTTCAGGAGATCAGTACATATTAGTATTCTAAACTGCTTTTGGGGGGGGGGTCTGGGGGGACATGGTCTGAGAATTGAACCTGGGTCTTCAACATAGAAGACGAGCGTTGTATCACTGAATCAGCTACTGACTTTTTGTAGCCTATTATGTCTAGCCAGATCCTTGTCTAGCCATGGCCACAACAAAGAAAATAATGTCATAATAGGCATTGTAGAAATTATCCATTAATTGGTTTCATTCACTCAGAAATATCTGAGTTAATACCATGTGACAGCATTTTGCTAGAGCTTGGAGTAAGACACACTTCCTGCCCCCAAATAATCCGTAATCTAGGTCAGTGATTTTGAACTATTTCTGAGAATTAGATTTTCAAAACAGCAGCTGTACTTCTACCCATTACTTTTTCATTTTCAACTATTTAAAAATTGAAATATCCACAAAATGGAAATGGAAATGATAAAGTAGGCTATATCTTTGGGATGGAAAATGATGTAGTCATAAACAATATTCACAAGATTTCATAATAATATGGGAATATTTATGCATTAAGTTAAAATTATAAAAACACAGAATTATATATATATATACATATATGGCACATTATCAGCTATGAAACATTTGCATAAAAGGAAATATGCATGAGAGAAATTAAATTAACAGAGTTTTTCTCTGTGATGACTGTATGAATGGTTTCTGGTGATTTTTCTGAGTTTCTCAAAATTCAAAAATAATTATGTATTTATTTTCTGGAAAAATACATTTCTATTTAAAAAATAAACTGCATTTTGCTTTTTGGTGGTATATGCAACCATCTGACATTGTCACTATTTTTAAGAAGCCCCATATATATCACCCTGTATAAATAATTTGAAACATAGACAGGCACACATTTTTTTATTGATAGAAATACAGAAGAGCATTTGTAATTGTCTTAGTTTTCCTGAGATGTTATCAAAATGCCACCTGTAAGGTTGGCTTAAGCAATGAGAATTTACTGACTACCCATTTGTCAGCAAGGCAATGCTTTCTCCCCAAAGTCCTTGACATTATAGTGCTGGCTGCCAGAGATCTTTGGGGTTCCTTGCCTTGCATCCCTGCCCCCTGACACCTCTCTTTTGTCATCAGGTTTTGTTGACTTCTGGCTTTCAGCGCATCCTGGCTTCCGTGAGCATGTCCTGGTGACTTTCTCCTACTATGTCTGCATTTCTTCTGCTTATAAAGGACTTCAATAATGTGAATTCAGGTTCAACCTCATTCTGTTGGGCCACATCTTAACTAAAAATAACATCTGTAAGAGAGCCTACTTAACAAGCATTCATACCTATAAGTATGCAGATTAAGATTAAGAGCATATCTAAAACAGTGTGCATAATTCAATCTATTACAGTGATCAACACACAGTAAAGGAAGTGCCAGCAACAGTCACACAAATTAATATCCTTTTTGGAAATTTGCAAGTTTCATTATTTTCAAGCAGCTAAGTACTTTGATAAGCCATATTTAAGCCAGTTCTTTTAAAAACATGACAGAGAAAATGAAAAAAAGAAATCTCATCAACCCATCAAGAAAGAAGGAAGACTTCTTTCAACTTAACTCATCAACACAGGGCACATTTGATAGTAAACTGAATGCACTAGAGCATGACAGAATTACAGAATGTCATTATTCATGCACTGGTGCCATAGCAGATATTAAGGGTGAATTATCGGCAGCAGTAGAGCATTTTCTTCCTCTGGCCAGCCATAATACTTTAACAAGTGAATGGGCATGATTTCAAAGACTTCTTTAAGATGGGGTTAGAATTGACCTTCTGATAAGTAGTAAAGGAGATAATCATCGACCTAATGAGAAAAATATTCTGAAGCAGGCTGAAGTGCAAGTTAACTCAGTGGTCTGGTAAAAGTGAAGTTCATCTCCCTTGTAATTTGGAAAGAGAACATCTGTGATTTGACCAAAAGCACCAGCCGTCTTTCATTTCATCAAACTCTGCTGTCATTGTGTAAACCCCATGATGGAAAAGGCAGATTTCCAGTAGCTCGCAAATAGATAAAAGACATTTGGCAGTACTGGCAGGAAAGAAGATAAGGAGTGTTAGTAGTGAATCACTTCATATGTCTTCAGCGTTTTATACTTTGAAGACATTGCTCTGGAGAAAGTATACAGACTTACTTTTTACATCATTTTTGTATGTGGTTTAATTACTCTAGATTTTTACTCTAGCTCAGAGATAAGCTTTCTTCCTTCATGAGAAAGGTTACAGTAATAACTTTGATTCAGTTTCTGATGAGTGTAGAGGTTTTATATGAGTTTACTCTTTCCAGCCTCACAACATTCTTTGGGGTAAACATTATTATAAAATATAGAAAAATAGCATCCAGAGAGATGTCTCAAGAGCACTTTGCTTGAAGGTATTGCAAGTGAGATATGAAACCAGTTGCCTCTTGGCTTTAAGTTTACTGTGCTTTCAACTATATCATGAGACAGTTTTAACTGCTATAAGAAGAGTTAATTTATTTTAAAATTAATTCTGATATATTAATTATATGACTTTTTGCATATCAAAGCATGCTTTTAAAATGGACATTTTGATGTGGACTCTCTAAATTCATCAAATACTTTGTGCCTTACAGTCTCAAGCCAACTGTAGACCAAACATTGAACAATTCTTGTCTCGCAAGGATAATTTATATGGTTTTCCTAAAGTATCGTATACCACAAAATCGTATTTAAATAAAATGTTCGCTGATTACAGAAATGGTTATCTAAAGAATATAATTGTTTATTCATAGGATAAACAAAAATTAAGTAAACCTGACTAGAAGAGATGATTGGGAGATATTAGGTTATAATAATAATGTTCTGAACTTAAAATCAGTAACATGAGTTTGAAATTTGAGTATCACTAACTGTGTATCTTCAGGCAACTCAATTAAGTTCTTTGAGCTTCAGATTCCTCACCTGAAAATTGGAGATAATGTGCAAGGTTGTTATAAATGAAGAAAACGTGTAGCAAAATATATGATTCAGAACAGCTGCTAAACTTGTCTTATATTGATAATATAATCACGGCAAAGTTCAATTCAGCATCCAGGGAAACCTTCCTTGACTATGCTTCCTAAAGTTTACTCACTCAACACATTTAAATAACTGTTTACATTTACCAAGTATTGGTTAAGAAATTGAATAAACCACATACAAGACAAAAGTGTTGCCTGTTCTTCATGGAATTCAGTCTGGTGGAGAGAAACAAAAGGATATTAAATATCATACAATGTGATAAGTTATATTAGTAGAATCAGAGGGTAAAGAAAAGATACCCGGGAAATTTCTTCTAAATTGACCACTGACACAGGAGTAGAAGTCAGCTTTGCAAATTTGGAAGAGGTAAAGCATTTTACATGATCATGTGTGCAAAACGCTTAACTTGAGAATATACATTAGGAGAGTTCCTCAATTCATACTGGTTGGAGTAAAAAGAAGAGAGATAGAAAAAGAATAATTGGACTGATGAGCAACAAATATGAAGGCAGAAAATTCATTTAGGAAACTGTTGCAATATTCCAGGCCAAATGGAACAACAAAATATCAACAAGGATGGAACGAAGTGGACTAGAATTCATACCTTGATTGGCTGGTTGATTAATTTTGTCACCTCTTTTTTATTTCCTTTATTTTATCGTATTTCTTGGTGCATGGTCCAGGAATTGAACCTGGGTCTCCTGCATGGAAGGTGAGCATTCTATCACTGAACTGCCTGTGTACCCTGTTTCTTTCATTTTTGTAAGACACAAATAACAACTATTAGCTGTCTTTCACCTTTTTTGGAGGACTTATGAATTATAACAAACAACAGGATTCACAATGTAGACCATTATTTAATTGCTTTGTGAGCAAATCTTCAGACATCAGTTCATCTTAAAATATGTCAAGGGTCAGGGTTTTTAGTAAAATGTGTATTCATGCTGAAAGAAAACAGAGGTAACAAGTGAAAATTTATGTAGGGAAACTTCATTTGTTGTTGAGAAACTTGAATCAGTCCAAACCTATGAATTTATGAATATTAGAACAGGAAAATTTCATTTTAAGAGCAAATTTTAGATTATTTCCTCTTGTTATGAATCAAAAGCAAAAAAAAAAAATTGTCAGTTTGTCATAAGGACAAGCGTATGGTATCAACACTCCAAAATAAAACTAGCAAGTGATTATCATTAATACTGAAAGTTATATTATCCTATAAAGCATTTATGCAATATATATATAATAGAGTCAAAATTATGCAAAAAAAAAAAAGCATTCCATTAAGAATGAAGAGTTCTAAACCCTGAGATCTCTCCCTGTTTCCACTGACAGGAGTACAACAATTAGTTTGCTGACGTTAGAATTTACAAGGGCTTGGGAACTGAAAGAAAACAAAGTATAAAATAAAAGTCAATTTATAATCCATATTGTTATAAGTATGTAATTTATATAAATATTTCAGAGGATATTTAGAAAAAGCCCATCAGTAATGAGTTTTAATCCATCAAAGCAGAAATAAACACATATGTTCACAGTGTCTAGGAAAATAATACAAATAAATTATTACAAAATGAGAAAAAGATTGATTGGGTAGATACTCTTGAAGGCTGCTGTTTCTTTTTGGCTAATTCCATTTATTACGCGAAGTTGCTCAAAACTTCTTAAAGTCTGTTTAATATTAGCTTGCAAAATATTGTCATAAATGTTTTAGAGTTTGGTTATTGCTTTCTTCAGATCCATAACCTTGCTTTAATAACCCACATATATTCACATCCACTTAGCAGACAACATTGCATTGTGTTATTAAGTTACACAATGAGTATAACTGTTTTATTTCCCACTGATTCCCTTCTAGGTGTAAGTCATCAGAAAAGAACATTCTTCAAGTCTCACAATTTGAAAGCCTCTGACACTTGAAGGGAATCAGGCCAGGTAAGAGCCCCATCTCTCTCCCAACATCTTAATTATTTATCACCTAGCTCTAGGCAGGTCAGGGGTTTGGGGGAAACGTTCTGCCGATCTGACTTGAATCAGAAAAGCCTCAGAGCTAAGTCAGTGATAGGAGACCAAATGCCCAACAGCTGATAAGAGCCCCAAGGAAATGAGGTTTCTTGATTCAGGTTTGCACATAAAATGTCAATTCAATTAAAAAAAAAAAGAGAAAGAACCATCAAAAAAAAAAAAAAACAAACAGAATCATGTCTCAATTAGATACTTCAGTTCCTTTCGGATACATCCCTTTGCTCTATCTCCTAATTTCTTCTGGACATCTGACTATGCCCATTTTCACAAATTCTTAGCACTTCCTCCAAAACCAAAAGATTACATGAAACTTAAGTGATTTTTCTTGTCATTAATTGCAGTCAAAGATTAGGGGAAAGGTCAATGGAACTTGAAATCATTGAATCAATTGGTGCCGTGGTAATTTGGGCCCCTCAGTGATTCCCCACACCCACCCAGTGCATATGCAGACCCCCGCCCCACCCCCACCCCCACCCTACTGCCCTGAATACTCTCCCAAAACAGCTAATTGAATTGAAACACCCCCCCCATTCACTAATTGCTACTTTTAAAAAGTGGTCTTTACTTTTAATTATGTATAGTCTCCACGGAAGACAAGACATATCCACATGGGAACCCAGAACAGAGGCTGGGTCAGGGGTGTGAAATAAGAATAGTGTGAATTTCTTGTAACAGAGCCTGGTTCTCAGGGGGCCTATGAAAGATTCTGTGACTTTGGACAAGTCTCATTACCTCTCTCAGTCTCAATTCCCTTATCTCTGTAATTTAAATTTTCAAACATTGCCAAGTCTGTTCCTCCACCCAGTGCTATAACAGGTAAATGCACCGCCGGAATGTAGAAAACAGAGGTTGAGCCTTTAACCAGGTGACAGTCTAGAGTCAAGATCACTGAATTAGTGTGCTTTCGGTTTTCGTCTTCTTCAGCGATCCCCTTTCCTGGGGATACCGCCCCATATGTATGTACATTTTTGTCACACCAAAATGTGAAGAGGGTCTCACCACACCGCTTCTGGAAGTCCTTCAGTTATTACCCAATTATGATTGCAATATTTTTCACGTGTTGACCAGGGTGTATCCTCAAGGATCATCAGAGAAGTGAGTGGGGGTGGATCTCCATTTTCCTCAACCTCTTCATCTCACTCCACTCCATACACAACAACTAGAAAAGAGCGTTTTTAATTTGTGTTTGCATCTTGAATTTCCAAAGGAGATTTTTATGGGGATTCAGTACTAGTCAAAGGCATCAGGTTTCCTCTTCCTGGCATGACACCCACATTCCATTATCCTCCTTTCCCTGTGCAAGGGAAAAGGAGACAGGGGAGGAGGCAGCAGCTGGGAGATGACCACTGGGCAGTGTGTCCCTGACTTTCCCAGCACTGTTTGTGTTTGTGTCCTGCTTGTACACTGTTTGTACCCTGTTTTAGAAAAACGGAAAGAAGAACAGAATTCAATAACACGTTGAAAGAGAGTAAATACAAAGAAATGATCTTATATTTGTATTTATTAGTATACAAAAGATAAATAAAATAATATTATAAATACTCAATATAGTTAATATTTATAAATAGCATAAATATTTATGGTGTAAGTATTTATACATGAATTACAAATATTTAAATTATAAATATTATATATTTATCTATTCCATGAATACTTACTGAGTACGCATAGTATACAAGGCAACGTGTGAAACACTGGGAATTAAAAAACAAAAAGAAGCATATGTATTATCTGCCCTAAAAAGATTTCTTGCCTTGTGAAAGATACCAAGAGATAAATTTATGGTTTGGGGTACGGCAAAATTATCCCCAAGATTCTGAAGCAAAACACAAAAGGGTCCCCCAATATCGCCTCAAATTAGGGTTGAGTCTGCATGAGTAGTGAAAATGTGCGAACTAGCCTACAGCAGGAAGAAGCTACCTGAGAGACAGAGGGAATAGGCTCTGAGGTTTTAAAGTGTAGTGTATCCAGGTAACTGCAACTGATTCAATCTGGGTGGAATGCATGGGGAAGTAGACAAGATGTCTAGAACTGCAGCCGTAAGGGAGATATAATGTCTAATGAAAAGGACTGATCTTACCTTAAACTCTGAAATCTAGAACAAGCAGCCCTAGCTGCTTATCAGAGCAGGAACTCTCAGGGGCAGGGCCCTCTCCTCCTGGGTTGTACGAATGCCCAGCCTCTGCAGTTTTGTCTCCTTTCTCCTGCATGAAGTGGGGCATGCAGAGCCCGACTCGAGTAGAGCATTTTTGGCCTTCCCAGAGACTGGCCATGATGGGATCATGTCCTCTTCTCTTTTGAAGCCTTATATTTGGTAAGCAATAAAGCAGTCATTTGCTGAAAGTTTCTTTTGTGCCTGAGCCTGTGTTCCCACGGTGCATTGTGAAACAACTCACTCTGCAAATGGAAAACATGTGCTGAAGACTGCATAACTTTTCTTACAGATAAAATAGAGAAGTTAGTTGAAATAGCATGCAGACCTTTGAAAGCATCTCACATTACTTTAGGCTTCCCTCCATTTACAAGGTTTTGTTTATTATTACCTTTCATTCTGTTAGACAGCAGGTGGAGAATATGCTTCTAGTTTAAGAATATTCAGGAGCCCCCTACTACCCTCAGGACAAAATCTAATGTTCCTCTGCTTGGAAACTTAGCTCTCTGAAGTCAAGATTTTGTCCTACTCAAGTCCCATCTAATTCTACATCTTTCCACAAACTAAATATCCAGGCATAAATTATCTGACTTTTCCTGAAAAATGCTGGCATCTCTCAGGTGTCATTTCCTTTGCCCATGGAACTTTCTATACCTGGAAAGATGTTTCCTCCTAATTTGGTCAACACTTAAATACTATGAGGCCCAGTTCAAATGGTCATTCATTAAGAGCTTGTTTCCATCAATATGTTCAGTTAAGCATTTGCCTGTCATGGTAATTCCAGGTCAACCCTCTTTCTCATTTTCATTTCTCATTGCTGTGATCATGGCAATTTCAAAATTTCCCTTAAATATTCCATAGTTTACTCCCAAGTGAAACACGCCTCATTTTGTTGTAACAACAGCCCCCTGTATGTAAGTATGTTAAACATTGGTGGTCATTTCAATAAAATAGTGTGTTTTATTTTTCTAGGCAATTTTATTTTTTAAGTTGTTATATAGTAAAATTGATTTTCGTGTAATACTCTATTGATTATAATGCATGTATAGATTCATGTACACATCACCACAAACAAGATCAGAACAATTACACCATCCCCTAGTCTCCCTCCTATTATCCCTTTAAACTTACGTTCTCCCCACTCCTAACCCTTGGCTACCACTGGTCTGTAAACTACCTCTAAAGTATTTTTGAAAGTCAAATAATTGAAATGATATATTGTAATCTCTTATGGCAGTCTGTTTTCACTCAGGAAATCTCTCTGAGTTTCATTCAAGTCAGTACATGTGACCCTCTTTAGCGAATTAGTACATTCAGGTGGTTTGGCCATTGACTAATGGGTTGTTTGTTTTCTTCCTATCAAGTTTTAAGAGTTCTTTACATATTCTGCATACAAGTTGCTTGTCAGACTTTTGTTCGTGAAATATGATTTGTCAGTCTGGAATTTGTCTTTTAATTTTCTTATTAATGTCTCTTGCTGAGCAACAGTGTTTAATTTTGATGCTGTCCAATTAATATTTTTCTTCTATGGGTTGGGCTTCTGTTTTCATATGTAAAATGCTGCATCTCTTAGGTCACAAGGATTTTTCCTGAAAGTTTTATAATTTACAATCAGAGCTATAATCCATTGTGTGTGTATGTGTGTGTGTGTGCGTGTGCATGTTTTGTTTTCTTCCTGTTTATTTCTGCTTATTTGTTTTGGGTTTTTATGGATGTCCAAATATTCCAACACCATCTCTTGACAAGATTATCTTTCCTCCATCAATTTGTTTTCTGTGGGTCTATTTTTGAACTCTCTATTCTGTTGCATTGATCTATGTGTTTATCTCTTCATCAGTACTGTTACCTTATAACATTAGTCATAAATTGGGCGGTACGAATCTTTCAACTTTATTCTTTTTCAAAGATGTTTTAGGTATTCTAGTTCTTTTGCCCTTTTAAATAAATTTTAAAATCAGTCTTCTATATCTACTAAATTGTCCTGTTGGAATTTTGATTGGTATTACATTCAATTTTCTTCTAAAAAATGGAGAGAAGTAGTTCAGTTAGCCTGCCGTGTGGGAGACCCGGGTATGATTCTGGGCCCGTGCACTTCCCAAACAAACAAACAAAACAAAAATTCAACAAATGGCCCTGCAGGAAGGGGATACTTACATATAAAAAGAATGAAATGTGGCCTCCGCCATACAGCATACAAAAAAGAAAAATGGAGAGAAGTGACATCTTTTTTTAGATGGAGGCTTCCAGTCCTTGAACACAGTATGTCTCCATGCATTAATGCCTTGTTTTGGTTACTTTAATCAGTGTTCTACAGTTTTCAGAATACTGATCCTATATGTGTTTTTATATATCTATGCAATAGCATTTCATTTTGGAGATATGTTAAATAGGGAGTTTCAGAAATACTGTAATAGTTACAGTATTGATGGTTGAATTTCAATTTCTAATTATATATTTTATTGCCAGAGCATAAAAGTATGATAGATTTTTACATGTTGACCTATCCTGTATCCTTGCTAAACTCGTTTATTAGCTCTGGAAAGTCTTTAAAAAATATTTTCTTTGTCTTATTGCACTGAATTGGGCTTTCTTTTTAATGGGAGTGGTATGAGTAGATATCCTTGCCTTGTTTCTGAAATGAGTCAAGTACATTTAGTTTCATCATTAAATATATATATATTATATAAATATATAAATATAACATTAGCTGTAGATTTCTTACACATGCCCTTCTTCAACTTGAAGGAATTCTCTTCTATTGCTAGGTTGCTGGTACTTTATAGTAGGGATGGATGTTGACTTTGTTAAATGCCTTTTCTGCACGAATTGATATGAACACCTGGATTTTCTTCTTTAGACTGTTAATATAATGGGATGCATTTTTTATTTTGAAATATTGGAAATATCATTGCATTCCCATGATAAACCACACTTGGTTGTGGTTTGTTATTTTTATATTATATATATATATATATATATACACACACACACTATAGTACAATATATATTGTTATAGATCTTATTTTGGAATATTTTGTTTAGGATTTTGAATGTTTATTTATAACATGGAAAATGTACTTTCCATAAATGGAGGTTTGGGAGTAAGAGTTGATGCAATGGTTTTAACAAGGTAGGTTATTATTATAGATTTCTAGTTTATGTTTATTTGTATTTTTATTAGAGAACATACTTTGTATGCTTTCTAGTATTTTAAATGCGTTAACATTTGTTCATGATGCAGGATATGATCTTAGGGTATGTTCCATGTGTACCTGAAAATAATGTAGATCCTTACTTGTTGAGTGGTGGGCTCTATAATTGTCAAATAGGCCCAGTAGATTGATAATGGTGTGCAGTTTTCCTACATCCTTGCTGTTCTTACGAATATTAATTCATACTAACTCTGCTCATTACTGATTAAAGAGTGTTGTACTCTCCAACTATGGTGGATTTTTCAATTTCTCCTTTTACTTCTAACAGTTTTTTCCTTATATTTTATAATATACATTTAAGAATGTTGTGTCTTCTTGGTGCAGTGACGTTTTATAATTATATAATGTCCTTCTTTATCCCTGGTAATTTTATTTAACCAGAAGTCTACTTTGCCCAATAGTAATATAGCCATTTCAGCTTTTTTTTTTAAATTAGTATGTGCATGGAATATCTTTTTCCAGTCTTTAACTTTTAGCTTACCTATATCGTTATATTTGAAGTAAATTTCTTGCAGGCAGCATATTTTTAGGTAATATATTTAAAATCTATTCTCAAAATATGTCTTTTGATTGGTATACTTAAGCACTTTACATTTATTATGATTATTGATATATTTAAGTTTAAAATGTTATTCCATATATTCTGTTTTGTTCCTTTTTGTTTCTTTCTACTTTACTATCTTCCTTGAACATATTTAACATTTTTAATGTTCCATTTTAATTTATCTGTTGTATATTTGACTACATAATTTTTGTGTAGTGTTATGTGCTTCTCAAGAGATCACAATATAAATGCTTACGTTTTTCACAATATTGTTAGTATCAATTTTTTATCACTTCCAGTGGCATATGGAAACCTTTCCACCATTTCGTCCCTTTGTCCCCCTGCTCTACGCTATCATTTCTTATATATTATAACTCTATATGTTGAAAACCCCATCAGACAGTGTTTTATTTGGTTTCAATCACTGAACATATTTTAAAGAACTCAAAAGGGAAAAAAAAACCAATCTATTCCATTTATCCAGAGATTTACCATTTCTGTTGCTCATCCTTTGCTGCTAATATTCCAGCTTTCCTTCTGAGATAGTTTCCTTCTGTTTGAAGAATTTCCTTTAGTGATTATTTTAAAGCAAGTCTGCTGGCAACAGATACTATTTGCTTTCTTTCATCTGAGAATGTATTTATTCACCTTACTTCCTCAAGTATACATTTATGGATATAGAATTCCGAGTTGACAATTCCTTTCTTTCAGCATTATAAAAATATCCTGTGCTTTTATTTTTCTGGTAACCATTGCTTGTGATGAGAAATCCAGTCATTGGAATTGCTGTTTCCTTATAGATTTTGTCATCAAACTCCTTATTCTCTTCTCCTGGGACTGTGATAAAATGAATATTATGTATTTTTGGTATTTTTCAAATTGTCCCTGAGATGCTGTTTCTTTCTTTCCAATGTATATATTTTTTCTATGTTGTTAAGATTAGATAAATATATCTGATCTGTCTTTATTTCACTAAATATTTCCAAACCCCGTTTGTTTTAGTTATTTCATATGCAATTTCCAAATTTTTCATTTGTTTTTTTCTTACATCTTTTTTCATTTTGCTTTTGTATTTTCCTTTTTTTTTAAAGAATATTTGTGATTTCTTAGCAAAGCATTTTTATAATAGCTGCTTAAAAGGATTTTTCAAATAATTCCAATATCTAAGTCATCTTGGCTTTGGCATTTCTTCATTGTCTTTTCTTATGGAAATTGAGATTCTCTTGTTTCTTGTTATGCCAAATAACTTTTGATTGTATCTTGGACATTTTGAATGTTATATTATGATTCCGGGTTCTCTTTAAATCCAATGGAGAAAACAGATAATTTTGTTTTAGCATGCAGTTTACCTGGTTAGTTTCCAGCTGCAAGTTCCAAACTGAATTCTGTGAGGTGTGGTTCCACCATCAGTTCAATTTTCAATGCTCTTTCAAGTCTATTTGGATCTGTCCTGTGTGTGTGGCACCCAGTAACAGGTCTGGGACTTGGGTGATGCCATATCTACTAATTTAGTTCTCAAAGCCTTTGCCAGGCAGATTAGAATCACATCCACAGATATGATGACCATGAGCCCAGCAGTTCATAAACAACTTTAAGGGTTTGGTTGCCTGAGTTCCTTCCTCTCCACAATCTCCTAATATTTTCCAGTGCCTTGAGCTTCTGTCATCTTTCTTCTCATTTGTCTGGAAAACTGTTGCGTTATTTAGCCCATTATGCCATTCCTCTCCACAACTGGACCTCTGTCTGAAGGTAAGTGGTGAGAGGACCAGAGGGAAAAAGTCACAGCTGGTTTGGTGGTTCCTCAAATGCTAATCTTTTCTTCAATCTGTCTGACAGTCTTTACTGTGCATTATCCTTAAATAGCTTGTCTTGGCATTCTGTCCAGGTTTATAGCTACACTGCTTGGGAGAGATTGTGTAAAATGTACTTATTATACATTATCCATAACCAGAACCAAAATATGATGCTTTTAATTTTTACCTTCTTCATAGTTTGCCTTTCCTGTAAATGCAGTCCTGAGTGCATAGTGACAGAGTGGCATCTGTTATATTTTACTGTTATTGTCTGCTTAAAGGTCTGTCTCTGAATATCATGTGAGCTACTTGAGGCTAAATGCTCTGAGTGATCTGCCTTTATACTCTGTAATTTCTTAAGAATCATTTGCTGAATGAACCATTTGATGAATGAATGAGTGATCTTGCTTTTTTGATATAGGATGACCAATTGACTTAGATCTCTGCTTTCGATCATACCTAGTCGTTAATCCTAGGATAGTCACTTATCATCATGGAACTTTGTCAACTCGATTTCAATGTGAAGGGGCTGAACTATGAATGAAACCCGTTCTTCAAATTATATTTTGGAAGGAACCTCAATATACATGAATTAGCGATAGAGCTGTCTTGAATTTATTAAAGTTTAAAGAGCCAAATTCTTGCCTTCTTACCTATCTTCCCATTCATTTTTTGGTGTTTCCATATACAGATTCCTTCTCACATAATGTATCTACTTTTCACTTTCCTAATCCCAATAAAAGCATGTTGAAAAAATTAGAAAAAAATATATATTATAGTCTACTTTGAAAGTGAAAGCTACACAGTCAACATGAAGATGCTAGTGGATGGAGAAATTCACTGATGAGGTGTAGAAAGCAAGAGGACAAACACTGACAGACAGAGTCAGAGATCCAGGTGGGCATTTCTGGGAAAATGTAATATGTGTTTCAATGGCAAAATAAAACGAGGTTGAGTAGACAAAATATTTTACTATTGGAAAAAAGAGATGAGCTCATATGAAACAACATGTACCATAACACCATCTTGATTATGTTTTTGGGTGCATTTTTAACAGTTTAACCAACATTAATGCAAAATCAATTTTTCTATGTCTGGAAATTTTGTCATGAAACAAAGATTAAGGCTATTGGATAAGACAATTAATGCTTTGTCTGTTTTATGCCCATGTTTAGGGTTGAAATATTTTACTTTTAAATATTAAATACTTGCGGTGTTATATTTTGTTTTAAAACATTTTTGTTTGGTATTCATCATGCATTACTTTTCTTTCTTTAATGTTTCTATTATCAGACATCTGGATTAAGTAGAGTTCACTTTTATATGTTCTTAAATTTATAATTGTGTCATAATATCTTTGATAATAATAAATAATGAGTGTATTTTATATCGTTTTTTACAAAACCCTCTGAATCTTAGTATAATTTTGTCCCCCCAAATCATATTTATTGCAACAGCTGCTCATTAGTATTCGTAAACCCATTTAAACAGTGATATGGAAACACAAAACTATTTATGGTTTAAAAAATTCCTGAGAATCCTTTGGAATCCTGATTTCTCAATATCAAATTCCAAAGACTAATATACTTTAGGAATTTGGGATTACTAGATAGATAGTAGGGTTTCTCTATAGTATCCCTTTTATGTAGACTCCAAGAAGCAGTGTTTGAAAACCTCTGGACCAGGTGCTTCAAGGACTTTGCATATTTGTAATTCTACAGTTTCTATTATAACTTATCTTATGTCCAGTGAGAAAGTATTCCAAATCTAAATATGCTGTTATTTTTGCATTGGAAATCCTCATCCTTAATTCGGGGCAGCTTTTCCTTTTGTGGCTTTTGAGGTTTATACTTCTGCTGAGTTTTAGAATTTCAAAGGTAAGACACCATTTATTTACATCATGGCCAATTTATCTAATGGAAGTCTGACAGTTGTAATAAAGCTGTTGAGCCTTTATAGTTTTTAAAGAGAAAAAATAAACCTTTCATTCTGACAGGTCTAGCAGCAGAAAACCCTGCCTTGATTTCTGAATTGACTTGTTTGAGTTTTCATATACTACACAGAAAACCTACTTTACAGGAAGGAGATTTAAGAGCAAGAGTTGATACAAAATCTCCAACAAGGTTGGTTTCTGAAACCAGCAAACACAAGTGAAGTGAGGTGTATTTAAGTGGGTAAAATACTTTATCCTGTTTAATAGCTTGATGAATGGATCTTCTCTCCTAATTCATCTGGCTACTGGTATAGGATCCAGATGAGTATGAACTCCCTGGAATGCAGAAAACTGGGCGAGAAAGAGAACCTGATCTTTGGCTTAAAAGCCTAGTTTCTTTTCTTGCACACTCGATTACCTGCTTCCACCTTCTGAGGAGCAGGATATTTTACAGAGAAAAAGAGAAATAGAAAAGAAGAAGAGAAGAGCCAGTTATTTTCTCATTTGTATTGTGAAGGTGCTTTAAAGAGACTATAACAATCTAAAGATAAGATGATCAGAAAAAAAGGGTATCTCACGGAGAGACCCCAGAGCCCTGGTTTATGCCAGGGAGCATAATTTGAGCAGCTGGAAAGTAAGAATACCTGGAGATGCTTAGGAGTATAATAGTATATAGGAGAGAAGAGGGAAAAAACAGTTTAACCAAATAACACTGTGGCATGTAACATAAATACATTTTTACATACTTTGAAAAAGTCATTAACTTTTAATTTAAAAACTTTAAGAAAATGCTTTTGATTGTTGTATTATTCTAACACAATTGTGTTATATTTGTCTAGACTGGACCACATAACCCCATTAATTTTATGAGAGTTATATCAATTTGATAACACATTCCAATACCTCCCTTCTCTGCAACCTCCACCCCCCCAAAAAAGAAAAACAAACCTGTAGGATTGATGCCAACCTCTTATAATTCTACCATGTAGCCCCTGCTAATTTTTTAGGAGTATTATAATCATCACTTCTAGGAAGGTGTTTTCTCTGCCATCCCCTCAACATATCGTTAGCTACTCTTTCTACACACATCCATTATTTAAGTCTTAATCTTTAACAAAACTTTGCAGTACAACTTCATAATCAGTGATTTATGCTGTTTCATATTCTTCTCTGATCCGCAGAGCTAGCAGAGAACCTGGAAAGAATAGCATTCAAATAAACGTATTTTAAATGAATAGTAAAGTAAATAATATAACCAGCTAAGGTAATTAAGATCATTGATTTGGAAGATCGGTTACCATTCAGTATCAATTTCTGGGGAGAAGAGTCTAATGTGAAGAAGTTCTACCACCTTGGAATCTAAAGTGGCAATTATAATGCAGCAAGTGAAAAAAAATAAAGCTTTTATAATGCTGCAAGTGAGAAAAAGCTCCATTTTCCCACTTGCAGCCTAAACAAATCGAAAAGCATCTCAGGAATTATCCAGGAACCACCGCAGTGGAATAAAACTTAGAACAGGCTCTGCATGGGACATGAAGAAGCTCTACATATCTAGAGACTTAAGCAGAAGAAGACCTAGTAGCAATATGGTCATTTGATGGGACATTTAGAGCAGAACTGAGTATAAGTTCATATAGTTTGGATATGGCTCATATCCACCAAAATTTTCCTTATGTTCTTGAACATTGTTCACGCTTCTATATGTATTTCACACTTTGCACATGTCTTTTCTAATTATCTGTTGTAGACATCTTTCCTCCCCTCCTTTAGAGTGTGCCCATTGTTAAATGACACACTCCACTTTCCTTTGAATTTTTCCTTCATGTCCTACCTTGGTTATTTTGCACACAAAGCACTAAAGCAACATTTACTGAAATAGAACCTTATTGTTGGATATATAATTCCTTACCCCAATCACAATTGCCTATACACTTAAATAAATCATATCAAACATTTCTATTTGAGACTATCAAGTTCAACAAAAAGTTTTGTTTTTAAACTTCCCATGTTCGAATAAAAACACATTTTAAGCGGTAAAATATGATGATAATAAGATTCTGCTTACTCATTAGTTTAAATTCAGCAGGCTGTTTTTTTTCCTCATCAGAAGAAAAAGGAAAAAAAATACAGCTTCTCATTGCTTCCTACTGGCTGTTTTTACTTAATTTCATGCATTTAATATTTTTCATCCTTGGTGTTCACTATAATTAGCTGAATAGGATACTTGAAATAATGCATTGTAATAAAAACAATTATATAAAAGTCCTTTTTAAAATTAATTTACAACTTAATTTAGCATTTCTCAAACTGTGCTGCTTGTATGCTATTAGAAACACCCTGTGATTTAAAATATTGCTCTGGATTCATGTGTTTTCAAAGGTATATAAACCTGCAAAAGGGGGAGTCTTTGGGCTTTGAGAACAGGTAGAGAATTACCTGCTCTGCTGCTTACTAATTTTCTGACCCAGGGCAGTCAGACACTAAAAATACAAATAAGAAAACTTACTCAAAAGACTGCTCTGAGATTGCATAAAACAGTGTGGTTATTGAATGTTAACTTTTCCCTCACTAAGTATTCCCAATACAAATTTAATGGTTACAAGAAGAAAATAGCCTATTTAATATAGTCATCCTATGGACTCACCCTCACATCTGTTTCCTGTGAGAAGAACATTTAATAATGTGTATCTAGAAAAATGTATAAGCTCTAAGTCTTACCTAGGGGTATCTTAAGAGGCAAATTATTTTTATGAGACTATATTCCCCCATGCTTTTAAAAGATAAATGTAGTCTTCCAGTCCAAATGTCTTTTTGATGGATTTGCCATTGAAATAAATATTAACATAATTCACATACAGTGCACATTGGGAAGGCGGTGGATGAAAATTCAAGAGAAAACATTTTTCAGAATAATGCTCAAATGAGTTCATTGCGATAGAGTATCTTTTTTTCTTGGCTTCTCATAAGAGCCTTATTTCTCAAAAATGGAGGAAGAATACAAAGTATTAAAATACTTCTTTAACTTTTTTCAGAGGGAAAGGGGAAGGAGGATAGGATGGCAAATTAATATTAAAATGTCAAGCAAAATTTCTGCATATATTCCTCCTGCTAAATAGGGAACATCCTGAAATTCACACTTCACAGTTTACAACTCCAGCTACCTCCAGGATTAATGGTAAAACTGTGGAGTATCTTTTTTCTTCTCATTAGATTTACAGTTTTCTCAAAACTAAAAACAATTTTCACTTTTGTTCAATAAAGGGCCCTTATTCTGTAGCAATAGTGCCTGTAAAAGGTGCAAAATAGGGATTAAACAAATTTAGCACTATCGGCTATAGAATCTCTTATGCATTTTACGCATCTGCAACTTTTCTTCTTTTTCATTGGAATTAATTATACATGCATTCACCATTCCACCGAAAAGTCTAGAAATGAAAGAATGGTCTTTTTATACCCCTTCATGTACTAATTTCTTTGATAAAGTTTCGTGGCTTGTTGTAATTAGGACCAACCTATCTTTAGTTATTTGTGATATTATTCTCATTTTTTATTTCTGTCTTCTAAGGGAGGGAGGAGTCACTAGCCTGTGCTGGTTGCTGTGTACCAATATTATTTTACCTACAAAAAGCCCTGAGAATAAGGTACCACCATGCTCATTTACAATCAAGGAAACTGAAGTTGTGAAGCATTAAGGAAAATGACTAGTTATATGATAATTAAGAGGTAACTTTAGATCTATTTGCCTCCCACTATCTTGGTGCTTTTAAAAGCCAGGCGAGTGCTCACTGTGACATTATCATATTTGCCCTGAGTCTCTCAGTCTTTTCTCTACTTTGAAAGTTCACAATTAAAGCCTCTGACCTATTTTTTTCTGAGATTTGATTCACATGATAAACACACGCACACATACCTTTTAATTGGCATTCATTATAATCCTCTTTTCTTCTTCCTTTGACTTAACATAAAGCCTTCCAGTTACAAGCAAATCTCATAAATATGACCATGACCTTGCTGGTTGAATTCTGTCTGTGTATGATATTCTGAGTGATTCAAATATTTGACCTATATAAACTGTGCCTGTTCAAACCTGTTCCTCTGAAGACACTGTCCTCCTAGTGTTCCTAAACTGCCAGATGATGGAATGCACAGGAAGACTTCTTGTGGAGACACGTCTGAGGGCAGAGAGAAAGGACAGGGGCAAAAAAGCACAGGGATATAAACGATGGTTGCTGCAAGGAAAATTTTCAAGCCCACACCTATAATTTTGCAGACTTGAGAGATGTGTCACTCCACTGAGCAAATGCACTTGAGTTTTCAATACATTACGCATGATCTTAATCTCCTAGGACTGCCATGACATCGTCCTACAAACTCGGTGTCCTAAAACAACAGAAATTGAGGGTGGTGCAAGGGTAGCTCTGTGGTAGAATTCTCACCTGCAATGCAGAAGACCCATGTTGGATTCCTGAAACCTGCACATGCCCAAAACAAACAAACAAACATACAAAACACAACAGAAATAGATTGATTTCTAGTTCTGGAGACTAGAAATCTGAAATCAAGAGGTCAGCAGCACCATGGTTCCTCTGAAACCTGTAGAAAAGAATCCTTCCTTGAATCTTCCTAGCTTCTGGTAGTTTGCTGGCAACCCTTGGCATTCTTTGGCTTGTAGATGCAGCCCTTCAATCTTTGCCTCTGTTGTCACATGGTCTCCTCTCTGCATTTGCTTCTTCTCCTCTTCTTATAAGGACACCAGTCATATTGGATTAGGGACCTGCCCTGCTCCAGTGTCACTTCACCTTCACTAATTCTATTTACAAGGAATTTATTTGTAAATAAGATCACATTCTGAGATCCTGGGAATTAGGGCTTTGATAAAATTTTAGTGAAAACAATATTCAGTACCATAAAAGATATTTTATAAGAGAAAGGGAGACTGAAAATTGAACTACCACATCTTAAGTCCCGAGCACGTGCAATATCTACAGGCATTGAAGTAGATATTTAAGCCTGTTTAAACAGCCTTATGCACTACCGATACTTTTTGAAAAATGAATACTGTATTGATGTGCTAAGGACTGAGGATAGCAAGGAGCATGAGAAAATACATTTTATTGTTCATTCTTCCATGATTTACTCACTCAATTTGGGACCCACCAGTTTTTACTGAGATATGGAGACCTCAAAAGAGGCATCCTTCTTAAGAATTCTGAGGCCATTTAAAGATTTAGTTTCTATCAATTTTCACCTAACTCCCAACCAATTAGCAATTTATCTCTGGCAAACTTTGTGATCACTTGCTATTTTCATCTGTGGCTATTGATCAATTTTCCAAATTTTAATCATTTCTTACCATGTCCATGATTTTTCCATAACCAAGTGTCATTCAAACTATTGATTTGATGTTTTAGTAGACTCACCACTTTCACTTAAATACATGTGTTAAAGAGGTATGTCTATATTGGTTTTTTGCATGGCAAACCAATACTACTTGCCACAAAGACAAGGTTAAGCATAAATGTAAGAAAACAAATCAATGCTATTAAATTCTGATAAGATATCTTTGCTCTGAACCAGGGGCCAATTTTCTCTTTGTTTGTAATGGAAATAAGGAAGCATTAGAAAGGTGTTAAGAGATACTAGCACTGGATTGAGACTTTCTCCTTGATATACTCAGCACCACTAAAATAAAACTCAAAGAGAAGAAATTTCTATTTGAATCAGTGCTAGAGAAGTATACGTTATGTCACCCCTAATCACTTCTAGCAGTATTAGTGATAAGTGCCTTGAAGTTTGAAGAACATTTCCATCTTTCATGGTAAATTGTGCTTTCTGACCATTGTCCTGGCTTCTCCTTTCCCTTCCTTACACTGTCTTTTACATCACCTCATAGGAATTCTGGATAGAGCCACTGTCCTGGGCAAAATCTGCTCTGTGGCCAACAACTGCATCCCCTAGCACCAAACTGTTGAATGTTTTCAGTGGTATATTACAATCACCTGGGAAATTTTCAAAACTGTCTGTATTTGAACTCTTGCCCAAGCAAATGAAACAGAATCTCTAGAATTAGAATCTAGAAACCTGTACTTTTAGAAGCAGCTTTCACCTGCATCAGGTCCTGAATCAGTCCTAGTGGAGACAAGTAACCTAAATACAACAACCTAGGACCTAATATTCCCAGGAACAATCAATGACGAGCTTGAACTAACACTGAGAAGAGAAGATCAAAAGAGACCTTCCAGAAAATTTACTATTTAATGAACCATAAGAAGTGTTGACTCTGAGTGAAAGAGGAAGAAAGGAAGATGTCAGTACAATATAAGCAAGATGCAACTTGAACTATTAAATTGGCTCAATAATATGTTCACTTATTCCACCATTTCTTGGGGGCTCACTATTTCCTAAGCTAGAGATTTGGGATTCAGGGATCAAACAGACATAAATCTGTCCTCAAGAAACTTGTAGTCAAGCAAGAATGGAGTAAGATTGAACACACAGTAATCCAGTAGCCACTGGGTGACCACATACTCTGATGTGACTGTGGTCCTGCCACATGGGTGAAAGGGAAAGGTCAGAGCTGATGACATCTTCAGCTGTTCCTGTCTCTAAAATCCCAAGACATCATATGTATTCTTATCAGAGCTTCAACAAGTCCCTATCTATCCCTCTTTTCACAGTAAAGAGAACTCATTTGTATTTGGAAAAGGCAATGCTTTCTTTCTATTTTGATTTTGTTCCCATTATAACTCTTGGCTACTTTACTTCTAGGAAGAGGAAGCAACTTAGCGTTGCTTTGGCTCTGGCGATTCTTTCTTATTTGCAGTGAATGGAGTAATTTTCAGTCAATGTTTTAGGGATCGATTGCAATTTTAGGGCCCTGGATCAGCATTCACATTACCTTGAATTGAGCCTGAGGCAAATTATGATGAAGACTAAAGTAGTTCCAGTGTCCTTTTTCCAGATCCTTTCCTTCCTCAGTCCCTGCAGCCTCATTTCCTGTAGTCAGATGCTTCCTCTGGCCACTTTGCACATTTCCAGTGGATTCTCATCTCACTTGCGAAACTTTGACTTTGCCTTTTCCAATGCATGTTTATTGATTCTGTGTGACCAGCTCATGAGGTAACCAGGGAACACAGACGATGGTAGACTCTTACCCTCCAGAAGTTTGCTGTTACACAATAATGCAGAGGGTAGAAATACTTGCCAAAAAAGTTAGAGGGAAAAGTGCCATGCTAGGCCAAAGGAAGACATTTATGTCTCAATGATGTAGTCATTGATACAGACCTTGAAGTGTTATTTTGCAAGAGTGGTGCCAGTTGGAGAGAATAAATGAAACCAAACTATGAACAGAGAGCTACAGGTGGCATATGCATATACTCTGGGATGTGAATAACATGGTCTGGGATATATGATGAGAAAAAGGAATTGTGTACAGAAATGTATGGTTAAGCAAGCCACTAAATAGCCAAGATGATCTTTTCCCATAACATGGAACACAAATAAAAATAAACTTTTTAATAATAAGATGGGCACACCATATCTTGTGTATAGAAACAGAGGCATATTTGAGTTCAATGCTGAATATTAATTGAGTGACTATAAAATAACATAAAATTGTCAATGTTTGTTTCCTTTCTGTTCGTTTAGAGTATTCTGGCTACAGGCTTCCTTTTCTCATTTCCTTCAAAGTGAGAAGGACAGTTTGGCATATGTTTAAGGGAGTAATGATGGATGACTGGAGTGATAATTAGAATCAAATTATGGAAGACCTTGAATGCCAAACAGAAAGAAAGTATTGCTAAACAGTCTGTGAGAAGCTTGTTGCATCTTTACTCATTTATTTTCATTACAAAGAAAAAAAAAGTATAGAAACTAGAGGAAATTTCACTACCCAGAGATAGCAATTTTATATTTCATACATTTCTCTCCATTTGAGCATGCATACCACCTCCCCACACACACGTGTTTGTATTAATAGAGTTGTAATCATACTGCAATTATGTTGGTGTACTTTTTAAAAATATCACTCATATCTCATTCTAGTAACTAGTCTGTGGAAACAAAACTTTCTGAATGACAGTCAATGACATTAAATTGCAACACTCACAGCAGTTATCCTTTGGTTTCTTGCTATTTCTCTACAATATCTTTCTATGGGATACATATAAATAGACAAATAGTTGGAAAGATTTATTTTCCTTTCATTTTACTTTGGTTACCTGAATAAGGAAAGCCTATTAGTGGGAGTTCGCCAACCATGCAATTTTATGGAATTTTCAGGGAGTTCCACAACAGGAGAACAGGCTGTTGTAAATAGCTATGAACCCACTTTCCTAGACAGTAATTGTTTTAATCTACATGCATATCTGCTAAACTGAAGGGAGAAAACCAAATGTCAGGTTTTCAGACAAGTTGAAAATTAGAATACTTGCCGATGGGACGCCGTCTTGCCACTCCCTTTATCTATAGTCAGGACCTGTAACTGCTATTTCTTAGCCACTTGTTCTCTGGATGTTGTAATCTGGGAGTAGACGTAGCAACTGAGATCCTGATTGTGGATGAGAAAGGAGACACCCTTGGGCTGTCTCAGTGGAAAATCAGATGCAGTGTAGAAGGATGATTTCAGAATTGATAAATACATCATTCTGAACCGAGTTAAGAAACATCAGTAAAAGAGATAAAGGGACTCCCCAGCATTTCTGACTAGTGGCTTTCTCTGATTTGGTTGCATAGCAAATGTGAGCTGCCAATTTTTCAGTCTGGCTCCTGTTCTTGAAAATTCCTCCCAGTTTGTAGCACTAAGTTTAACTTAATGTTCAACACTGTTTTGTAGATTTGGCTTAGCATCCCTAATATATATTCATGACCCTCTTCATAAATGCAGCCTACTTTTATATATGAATTCTCCAGGGATTCTTTCTACTCTGAATCTTTGTTTTTTTCTAACTTCTTCCTCAACCCCGCCCTGAATTAATGTGTCCTGTATTTCAGGGACTGGCTAAAGGCCCTTCTTTGTCCTTGGTTTTCTTCTATGACTAAAGCACTTTGGCATTGAGTTCTTTTTTTGTGTGCTCTATGGTGGGGTCATTATTTTTCCACGTGAATATCTCGTTATTATAGCACCATTTGTTGAATTTTTTGTTTTGTTTTGTTTATTTGGTTTTCTTGTTTGTTTTTTGGGAAGTGCATGGACCCGGATTCGAACCCAGGTCTCCCACATGGCAGGCCAGAATTCTTCTACTAGAAGAATTTCTTTGAACTACCCTGACCCCCCTGGCACTGACTTTTTATAAGAGAATCTCTTTGGTTTTCTGACCCTACCTTCTTCTGTGGATGTTGTGGGAGCCTGTGTCTACATACACTCAATTTCCAGAGACTTTGACCAATGTTGTTTGCTTGCCTAGGAGAAAGTTTGGGGATTCCTATGAGTTCACAGTTATTTCAGTGGGAAATTGGGAGAGGCTAAGCCAGCAACTCTTGACTGCTCAGATGCCATTTACAGCTGGAAATAATTCTAATGGAAGGGTTCTGAGGAAAGAAGTGAATGATTGTTGCTCTACTTAAAAATGATAAAAACTTGGCTGAAATGCATGATAAATTTTAAGGGGAACTGAGTTTGAGAAATCAATTAAACAAACAAACAAACAGACAACAAAAAAACCTGTGAACACTGTAAAACTCCAGGCCAGAGGTATGAAGGCCTGGAATAAGGTAGTGACTATGCCAATAGAAGCCTGGCATGGCCTGGCTATTGACTCAAAGCCAGGCAAAAGGAATAATTTAGAAGTAATTACAAGGTCTTTAGCCTGCTTGAATAGTATGATGGTCAGCAAAGCTCAATAAAATAGGCTGAGCTTCAACTTTGTTTTTATTTCTATTTTTGGAAAAAAATTATGTTGAAAATAATTTTTTCTACGTAAAGAAAATTGTGATTATTTTCTATCGATAAGAACCTGGCACAGTCAGCATGAAATAAATATTAGCTGCTGTTCCTTGTCATTTGTAGTGTTATTTCTGTACATTCAACTGGTTCTGCTTGTGTTTTAAAATATTTATCTACTCACTGAGTTGAAGCCAACCTTTCTGTTGCCTTAATTTTATTAACCTGAATAAATAGTGCTACTATCACGCTTTGTTACCTTGTCCCTGCATCAAAAATAAATGATGAACATCACTATCTCTGAGGCCCTTGGGTATTATCTCTGGTTTTCAGAATGGTGCATCTTTGCCATGTATATTTTCAGGATGATATGTCTTTCGAAGATAACTCAATGTGAGCTGCAGAATTTGTATCCTAGTATCACTGAAGTTTCCTATCATTTGCCATGGCTGAAATAACCTGACATGAAATATAACACTATAACATGTCAGGTGGAAAATTTAAACATTGCTTTTTTCCCAAGGAAGAATAGAATCTTTATATTTTAAACCACACTATTTTAACAGGGGGAAAAAGTTATGATATGGTATTGATTCTTCTAGGGAGCTGAGTTAGCAAAAATCCCTTTCTACTTAGGGTCTGTTCATTTCCCACTTTTGACACAGAACAATTCTAAATAAGCTGTTATATGGCTAACTAAAATCCTTTAAGATCACTGACAAAATATTTCAAGAAAACATCCCAATAAGTACCAAACCAACAATTATATATTCATTTTTTACAAATATCTTGCTAATTTATGTTTCCTATTTTCCTGGTAAAAACTAAAGTAATCAAGAGGATACAACCATTTACAATTTACAAGTCTTTTTCTTACTTTAAATTTTTAAAATTGTATGTTATGTCTTGCCCCTTCCTATTTGCACTAAAGGAAAGTTACAACTAGACTAGAGGGTTAAAAAGCAAATAAGAGCTAATTATACAAGAAAGTTAAGTGTTAGATGATCCATCAGTTTCCCTTGAAGTGATGACTCGAGTAATTAGCATATTCTACAAGAGGGTCTAGCAGAAATGACCATCTTTTCTTTGTGTGCCTTTATTCCTTTCTGTTTTTCTTTCTTTACTTTGCTCTTTATCTCTTCTCTCCCTCTGTCCTATGTGCTAAGTATTCTTCTTGGCAATGAGAAAGCACACTCTGATTCCATTTAATAAAAATAATTTATAACTACCCACTCGATCTTTCTTTCCCAGAGATGGCTTATCCCATGATCTTTTCCTGGTCACAGGAGTCAATGGAGAAGCTCAGAATGAAGTGACAAATAATCTTAATATGATGAGGGTGACAATGACTGTGACGATAATGATAACAATCATTGACTTGTAAGTACTTGTTATGTACAGGAAATGGTGCTGAATATTTTACAAGGCAAAAAGAAAAACAAAAACCACAACAACTCTGTGTGGTAGGTACGTTTAATGTTCCTATTTTCTCATGTTGGTATTGAGTTTAGTACCAATGAAATTATTGTCCTGAAGTACTCAGTTTGTTAGTAATGGAACCAAGAGGCAGACTGAATTATTCTGACTTGAAATCCCACTAGGGCTCAACTCCCATGATCTACTGGTTTGTAGATGAACTTAAAAGCCAATAACGTGGGTCTTGGAGTGTTAGCCAAATGAATGGAAACAGACCCGGGCACTACTAAGCCAAGGCACCATCATTTAAAGTGGCCCTGCTTTTATTAAAGCATATAACTTTATAGAGAACTCTGAGCTCGCAGCTATTGTTTGGATTGCTGGGAATTTGAACTGTTGGATGCTTAGATTCCACAAGCAGAGGTGGCAAAATATAATGCTGTAACTAATTGGCAAAGATTGGTTAAAATGTAAACTACTTAGACGTAATTATAATAGCACCATAGCAGAATGAATAAGGACATAAGTTTTCAGTTGAACACTTGTGGATTTTAGCAATTTTACAAATTGCTTTGTATTTGTCAGGTGCCTTTGAACAATAGTTTGTACTTCAGTTTCTTCCCTGTGCCGTGGCTTTTGTACTATTATTCTCTCAGGTTTGCTTTGGGGATTAAATAATTTATTGCCTATATAGCACTCAGTGCAGTACGTACAAAGAATAGGCAATTTGCCTTTACTTGTGGATCAGTGGTCTTTTCTGTCACACTGGGGAAAAAGTCCATCAGCTGCAAAAAAAGCCACAATAGACAGTATTGTTGTTAATACATCATCCAGGCTTGTCCTTTCTGAATTTAGTACTATCAAAGGCTTACCCAAGGTGGCAAAGATTAATATTCTTTCTGTTATCTCATAAGACCTGTTGCAAAGCTTTCTTGGGGTTCCACTTTGCTCTCAAGACTGAAAAGCTATATGTGCAATGTGGTGCTTTGTTTGGCACTTGGACAGTTTAAAGAGTGGAATGATCAGAGTTTTACATCCTGATGGGAGATTCCAACAGCATTTTCTGCATTCCAATTATGCTCTTGAATTTTCCCAAACCACTACAGCTGCAAAGTACGGTCTTGGATGGTTCTATTCTAATGTTTCTTGAGGAAAGTGGTATGGAAGGAAGGAAAAAAGGAAGGGAGAGAAAAAGGAAGGGAGATAGGAAGGAAGAAAAGAAGGAAGGAAAGAGGAAGGCAAGCATCTAGCCCAAGGGAAAAGGATCAAATAATGGGGGCAGGGGAGCAGGGGTTTGCTTGGTTTGCATGGGTAATATTTAATAATGAACAGCCCCAGTTGAAGATAAGACATGACTTGACAGGGCCCTTTCATAACAAGCAAATGAAAACAAAATTGGCTACTCTGATTAGTTGACAAGGTAGATTGCTCTGGCTTGTTACTTAAACTTCAACAGAAAGTTTGGCTCCAAGCGAAATAGTAAACAAAAGGCTAATGCTTCAACATCACACTAGTTTTGGAAAAACATTAGGAAACACATAAGGAAATCCAATCAGGGACAGATAATAGAGTGAATTGAATGGGAAAAAAATGGAAAATACAAATGACAATTATATCAAAATATCTCAACAAGAAAGATAAATGACACTGATTTAAAACCAAGCCTCATTTTGCCATATTCATAGGTGCTCTCCCACCCCCACGTCTGCACACCAGGCTATACCTTACTGGAGCTATTGAATCTTTTGCCTCTTGTCAATAATTCTTGCGTTGAATTTGAACAAAGTTTTATAGTACTTTTACACTGCACATAGTGTGTTACAGGGGAGCTGCCCTAGCAAGTTCAGAACAAAACTATTTTTAAAAAATGATGTAAAGGAGACTCTGGGAGAAGAGAGACTGTGACTTCTTAACACATAGTGACTCTGATTTTAATTATAGCTTGATAAATTATATGGTCACATCTAAAGAAATAAAATTGCAATTAGAGAGTTGGTGGTCAGAAAAAGGGCAAAGGAACTAGAGGGTTAAAATCTATCCTGTGTTTGTCCCTGTTTGAGTCAGCAAAATAGGGATAATCTAGCCTTGTTGTTCTTTGTAAGGAAGGGTGTGGTTTTCCAGATACCCTGGCACCCCAGAATTTGAACTTAAACAGGAGACTTGAATGTTCTTATAACTGGAAACAATATTGATAACGGTAAAAATCTATTGAGCATTTTATTAAGTTCCAGGCATTTTGCTGCCTCTTTAGTATACTTTGTTTCATTAATACTTATAACAATCCTATGCTAAAGGCATTACTTTTATCCCTGTTTTACTGATAAGGAAACGACGGCTTAAAGATGGCCAAGCTTGCATCATGTTGAAACTGGGTGCTATTTTCCATTTGATGAAGATGTAGTTCAAGGAATCAAGTGAAACTGGATTGGGCTTTGATTGCACTAACACTGAGGACAATTGTGAATGAAAAGTGGACCCTGAAAATGTAAGTGTAATTTCCAGGGAAACTGAAAAGTTATGTTTCAGAACACTTATTTCTCTTACATAGGCTGATCTGTTGTCTTCTAAATTTGTTTATGCTGGAAAGAATTTTCCCCTCATCAGAGATGGAATGATTATCATTCTTCATAATATATTGGATTTTACCCCTGTGACAAAGACAAATAGAGTTGGATTGAAGAAGATGGTTAAGGTATTTTGCCACTCCTCCTATGCCATCGTTGCTTGTCTATCCATGAAGGGTGAAGAGTGTTACAGAGTGGGTAAAGGATATGGATATGTTAAGCAAATATTCCTGGGTCCAAATCCAATAATTCACTGCTTCCTTGTCCTGCAATTTTATCACATTTTCTTAGTTTCCAAGCATGAGCCTCCTCTATAAATTATGTATAGAAATGTTAATTGTGAAGGGTTGCTACATAAATAGTGTCTACTTTCCCTAAAAGGCTAATTTCAAATGCCTCCTCTATGAAATCTGCCCAGATGTTCAATGCTGCATAAAATACTTATTTTACTTCTTTATAATTCAGTTTGGTCTTATATTTCGACACATTTAATTAAACTTACCCAGGTTCTATGTCTCTTGCTCAATTTTGAATTGATCAATGCCTAGTAGTTGAAATGGCTAGTGGTTGAAAGGTATATGGTAAATTGTCAGATATTTTAGTGATAAGAATCATTGATTGAAAGAAAGAGAAAATTGAGTAAGAAGCAAGTCTAGTAGTAAGCAAGTTCTAGAATGTAAACTTTAAGAAGACAGGAACTTCGTCTTATCTTCAGCATCTAGAATAAAATATGGAACATAGCAGACACACAATGTATATTTATTGAAAGAATGAATCAACCAACCAATTAATTAATAAATTAGAAAATGAAATAATTCATTTATCCAAAAGACATGAGATGGGATAAGATGCCTATGACTTAACATGTCATTTTAATCACCAGTTTAATGTTGCTGTCTTATTGGAAAGACTTTTGAACTGGTAAAAATTATAAGCAAATAACCTGACTTCTCTTTTCCCAGTGTTCTCAGCATTTTTGTGATAACCTCAGCATTACACTATTCTTGGGTACTCCTCAGAGAAGATGGATGTGCTTTGCCCAGCTGATATACAAACTAGGTTTATTCCAGAATATTAATGAGGTCAATTAATCTTTTTATTATTACTCCCCAATTCTCTGGAAATGTTTGTCAAATAAAGAATATTAATAAATAATTAAAATGCAATTAAACCCACAAAGGCTTGATTTATCTTTAATGCTTCTAATGATATTTTTAAAAAGGGAAAGTTTGATAACATATGTTTGGGGCAGGATATGAGGAGATGAACAAGCTGTTCCTTCTTATTGTTTATTCTTAGAGGCTTTTCTCGGGGAAGCAAAATGCCAAGGACAGTGATACTGTCAGCATGACTGCTGAGCACATGTTTTGTGGTGTATTACGTTTTTCTTCTGCTGCTAAGTTTTATTTTTGTTTCTTGTCCAAAAGTCCTTTTCTCATTTTTGCAATTTTTGAAATAAAAAGTTTTTAATGTTGAGGGTATTTTGGAGTATCTATTGACAACTCACAAGATGGATTTATGCATTCAATCACGAGGTTCCAAGGAATTAAATTAAGATATTCCTACTGTAGAGTGTAAATCTTTTCCTTAAGATTATCATAGTAAAAAATGAAAATACCAGGCTTCCTATTCTTTCGTCTTATGTCATATAATAGCAGTTTTTCAGATCCTGCAAGAATGTTCTGAGCCTACAGTGCAATGTACATCCCACTGTGAGATACAAAGTTTAGGAGAACATTCCTGGGTAAAGGAACACTTGACAAATATAGGGAAAGTATAAGTTCACGGTGCTTTTCCTTCTTGTGTATCTCACTTCCTCGTCTTCTTCCCCTTCTTGGACTACAAATCTCAGCTTAAATGTTGCATCATAGATAGGACTTTCAGGACATCTCGTCTGTAATAGAGATATCATCAGTACCTAACATATTAACCTCCTCCAGCTCTCCATATAACACTATGACCATCTTTTGTTGAGGGTATTTTTGGAGCATCTTTTGGCAGATCCATATGTTTTCATATTTATAAACTCCTTATTTTTCTTGCCTGTCTAGATCACCCTCCTTCATGCTTGGTTTCCTTGGGTATAAATTAAACATGGACATCTTCATTCTCCTGTCTAGCCCAATGTTTTCAGTTGAAAACACTGCAATCATAAGAAACACTTTTATGACCTGAAATATATAAAAGATCCTCAGAAAGGAAAAGAGGCTACTGGATCCTGTAAATTTCAGCCACTCCATCTGGTTCCTTAGCAATTTTCAAATTGAGTCCCATATAGCCATGGTTTATGTGTGAGCAGCATTTGCCAAGCCAAAATGAGATTTATCAGCCTATTAAAAAACCTCACTGTGTGCCTACTATGTGACAAACTTTGTATTAGGCACTGGAGATGCAAAGATGAATAAAAAAGAACTACTGAGCCCTCCAGATTTACAATGTGGCATTGGAGATGTGGCCGTGATGATAGCGTTAGAATCCAACATTGTGTTAGTGATAATAGAGGTTCATGTCCACAGTGCAAAATGAGCAATAATTTTGATAATAGTCAAAGAAAACTTCACCAACAATGTGAATTATGGATGGTCAAGATTAAGTCGGTGCTTAGAAAGCAAACAAGGAAGAAAGAGGTTCAGGAGCATACATTAAACATGAACAAAGAACATAAGGTAAAACAGCAGGTGGCTTGCATGGGAATAGATTAAAGTTCTGAGTACCTATGATGAGAGATATTTGGGAAGAAATTGGGGAATGGGGATCGGTAAGTAGGGCAAACAGCTCCATTTCCTCAGGGAAGTTAGAGTTTATGCATGTCGTTCTAGCTTAATTATTAATAGTGCTCCATTTCATTTTAAAAAGGCGTATAGTAACCTTAGTGACAAGGCCAGGGAAGTAGGTGGTGTCTAGATTGTGAGAGGTATGGTATATTATGGGCAGGGCTTTATTCACTGAAGAACCATTTAAGAAAACTGTGCAAAATAATGATTGCATATGATTTTCCTTTTCCATCAATTTATATGGTATTTTTTGAAATTCAATTTAATAGCACCACAACTAGTAAATTATACAGGAACTAAGGATTGTTAAGTGACCAGGTAAGTAGGTCACTAAAAGAAAATAAAGTTTCTTAAAAAGCAAGGAGTAATACAATGTGGAATAGAGCAATGGTAAAAGTAGCGGAGAAAGGGTAGAAGGAATGCATACAAATATATTTATGCGAAAGATCAATTGGTCGTGGGCAGAAGATATTGACTCCAGGTCTTTTATGTAACTTGTAGTCTGAAAATACCAAAAAAAAAAAAAAAAAAACCTCAGAAGGAAATCATTTGCTTTGATACAGGAGGTGATGAAGTGAGATAGGAGGTTTAGAAATGTTGAGTCTAAGGGGCCTATGAGGTAATTAGATGTGCAGAGATTTAAGAAAAATTAGTAGAGAGTCATCATTATTTTAGCCAAATGAAGGCAGTCTTCTGGAATTTCAACAGGTATTAAAGGCCATAATAACACGATTTGAGATCTAGAAATCTAATATCCATCAGGATCCAGAGGTTTGATGAGATATTATTTGATGAGAATCTTGGTGAAGCAGGCACTGTTATAACTTAATATCCATGTAAAAAATATAAAGCTCAGTAGCACAGAGTAGGCTAACATTCTTTCCTTCGCTCAACAAAAATTTATTGAATGCGTGTTTAAATATTGTAATAACAATTGGATAATTTTCTATTTCTTTCAAATGAGAAGTTTTATTCTCAGTGGAGGGAGAGATTGTTTGCAACTTCAAGCTAGTTGCTGACAGAGGTGAGATAGACCTGACTGTGCTTAATTACAAAGTCCAAGCTGTCTTTACTATACCGCTATGTCTTAAATTTATTACATGTAGAACAAAACCAATTATGAAGTGGTAATTTACTTTTGGGTGGAGGCAGGTAATCTACAATGGGACCTGCCCTCTAATGGAAGTCTTCCATATGGAGAAGAATACCAACATCAGGGTATGAAGTTTATCTAATCAGGCACAAAGAACAAGATATCCAGGAGATACCATTACAGATAAGGGGAGCAATTCATCTTTTAGAAATCGGTTTCTACAGAGAACTTAGCATAGTGATAAATGTGGTTTCTGGTGGATGGGTAAAAGAATGAGAACATCTCAAGAAAAGTGAGATGAGAAATACAGGCAGGTTCTTGACATCAGTGATATTGATTAGCAAGAAGGACTCAGCCATGTGTGCCAGGGTGGCAGGGAATTCTTGTTTGCTTAAAGTTTGTCAGTGTTGGTTGTGGATGAGGGTAGAAGGTAGTCCAAAGTTCTTGTCTTCCTTTCTACTTTCCTTCCTACTTTCCTCTCTTCCTTCTTATCTTCCTTCCTTCCTCCCTCTATGAATGTTAATTTAACATTTACTACAAATGATACACTGAGGGTATGATTAGAAAACAGGAACCTGGACACTGACACCTTGGATCTTACAATATTATGAAAAAGGTAAAAATGAATAAAGTAGTTTAATTAGTGTAAATACTACAAAACCCACAAACATGTGACTTAGCTAGAAGATTTAGTTTACATAAGGAGTTAAACCATAGTAAACTTTTCCAAGGGTTGATATTTAAACTGAGAATTAAAGGATTGGAATGAGTTATGACTCCATGCATATGCAAGGTTTTAAAATCTTAATAAGTATAACCTGCAACCACCAATTTCTCAAACCTGAAACTGACTTCTCTATATCTCACTCCCTCATGAAGTCCAACATTCAGTTGTTTTCAGTACCGGGTCAAACCAGGAAAATTCAAACTACTATGAGAATATAACTGGAGAAGTTGTTACAAGTATAGTGGATATCCTGAAAGCCAAAAAAAAAAAAAAAGACTACATGGCAACCTAGGAACACAGAACTTTGTTCTCATACAAAGGCTGGTGTCGAAAAGTAAAAGAACTTTAATAAGACTGTCCAAGAAACTGGAATCTTGGAAAATTCACAGCTGCCTCTGACTCTGGGAGTCAGAGAGAGGGCAGAAGAACCACCCATCTATTACATGTTTCTTTCCTTCTAGATCTTTTACCAGCACTCCCACTGGTTGAGAATCCAACAAACAAGGGAGAATTGGAAATGAAGGCTGCTGGGTATAGCTCAGATTAATCCTTGCAATAAAACATAGCAAGGGGAAGTTTGGAGGATGAATCTGAGGGCATACAAATCCCGGTTTCTCTTAAAGTTTTATCTAAGATTTATATCTCAGACCAGTCTACTTCTCTCAATTTCTACCTTCTGGTCTGAGCCATCATCAGTCCCCCACAACAACCTTGCAAGTTCCCTCCCAGGTTTAGTCTGATGCTCTAACAATACAATTTCCACAGAGCAGCCAAAATGAATGAATGAATGAATGAATGGTATCATTAAAATGTGGATGGGTATGAGGTCAGGGTAGGGATTGAAGTGCAACACTCTGCTACTCCAGAGTTCTCCACTACCAATTTGCCTATGGAAAGACCACCAATTTCCCTAAACCTCTATTTGTTAGTGATAAAATAGCCATATCCACTTTCTGGCAGGAATAACAGAAAATCTGACAATCTCAGGGAGGAGAAATTGCCCAAGTAAGTGAAAATGCAGTATGCCACCGTAGATAAAGTAAAACCATTGGTCTCGTAGGTGTCTGTATTGGAATCCTCACTCTGTCATTTACAATATATGGCATTATTTAACGTATCTGAGCTTCCACCATCTCATTTTTGCCACGTATCTTTCCTTACTTCTTAAATCTGCGTTGACTTCATGATTTGCCCTGAACAATACAAAGGGGTAAAAAAAAAAAAAAAAATCGAGTTGCTTTTGAGGCTGCCTCAAGAAGCCTTACAACCTCCATTTTCACCATCTTGGAACACTGCCCTGAGACCGCCCTGAGAATGACTGGTCTAGTCTATTGGAGGATGGGAGAGCATGTGGAGAAAGATGGAGGTGCCCTGCAGACATGTAGCACCAACTAGGAGACATGGAGATGAGAATACGGGGGAAACTTCCAGGTCAGCCAATCCTCTAGAATGCAACACATGGGTGAGTCCCCATGAAATGAGTGGAGAAACTCCCCATCATCCCCACATAATAGTGATGATAAATTATTGTTTATAGGCACTAAGTTTTGGGGTAGTTTGTTATATATTAATCCTTGATGAAACCAGTGTCCATATGTTATCAAATGATAGCACTATTTTTTAACAAAGCACAAATGTGACATAAAAATAGCATCAGGTTATGATAAACCCTTTTAAATAACTCAAGTTATTTCTTAAGACTTCAGAACAGTTTCAACTGCATATAGATTAAATTATGTCTTCAAGTTGTTATCGAGGACAGGGTCCAATTGTAATTTATATTTTGTAGCCTTCCTTCCCCTCTGTTGCTTAGCATATTTTCTCATTTAGAGTAGATGCCTGTACACATTAAAGAAATTTTTTAAAAAGTACACTTCTCAGAAACTGAAATCCACTCTTTCCAACATTGACAAACATTTTGCAGAATTCCCTTTTATTTTAAGCCTAAGGAAGAATTCGGGTGGCATAAGCCCTTTTGCTGAAGTTTAGAACAGAAGTCAGACTAAGCAATTGAATGCAAGTTTGAAGGGTAAAGTTTGCCCCGACTAGCCCTGATACCATCTCTTGTTCTTCTCTGTGGAAGAAGGCTCTTGAAAGTAGTGTGCAGAGCCAAACTTAGAGTGCTCTTATCTGAAAGGAGCTGCTTGTCTTCATCTATGACTCAGATTATTTCTTTGCATATTAAATTACAACAGACAGTTCCAGCTGGATCCATCAATGTATTTATAACTCAGCCACACACTTTTCCTCCAGGCGGAAAACTTGGCAAACGCACTCCAAGCCTGGCTGCAACTTTCAAAGATGAGAACAGGAAAATAATCATGGCAGTTTTTATATCAAACTTTTTGTTTAAATTCTATTTAAAATGGAATTTTAATCACCCAGTACACCACAAGGCACCATTTACACGGAAGGAGGGAGTGAGCGGACAGTTAAGGAATTCACTAAGAGCGGTAATAGATTTTTTTCTGCCTCCATTAGATCTTATTCTCAATGAATGATCCTTTGGTAACTACAGTGAGAATGCCCCTTGAATTCTGTGAAATAAAGGATCATTGGCATTCATTAATGGTCTGGCACAGTGCCTAGCACATATTAGACAATTGCTGGGTGCTTTATACTGTCTTATTAATCAATGGACAGATTTCATTTTCCTCAAATGAGAAAACTAAGGATTTCAATAAGTTAGTTAGCATATCCCAGGCACAGATTCATCACCTACTTCTTTTTTTTTTTTTTGCGTGGGCAGTCACCAGGAATCGAACCCGGGTCTCCGACATGGCAGGCGAGAACTCTGCCACTGAGCCACCACGGCCCACCTACCTACTATTTATTTATAGCTTTATTTCAAAGGGCAATTATATTAGTAAGTATTCACATAACACATGTACACCTGATTTAAAATGGTTTTATATGAAAGAAGTTGTTTGTATACATCTATGATCAGTCATATTTATATATATTAGTATTCTTTTTGTAGCATGTGACAGAAAACCAAATTCCAAGTGGTCCAAATAAAAAGGTGGTATATTTAGTCATATATACATAAATGCTCAGGTAAGGTACAAATCTAATTTCAGGTGTAGCTATAACATGGTTAACAGGAAACCTCTATATTTTGCTGGCTATCTCTGAAATTGGAACACACATCCTCTAATAGTGCCAAGATTAGCCCAACCTATACCTAGAAATTCTACCACAAAGGAAGCTTCTCTTTTCCTATGATTTCAATTACAATACCTGATTTGAACCCCATTGGCCTGTTTTGAGACATTCAGCCATGCCAAGAGGAGGAATTAAGCAAAGAGTCCAAACTGGATCCTAAACCCTATCTTAGAACAGATGGTGGGATGCCTTTAGCCCTAGTGCCATTCAAATAGCAGGTTACCAGAGTAGGAAAAGGGCATCATCCTAAAGGAAAATTAAGGTGCTAGCGGATGCTAGACCAAGAAAAATAATAACTCTAAAAAACATATACGGCTTTTTGTTTGTTTGTTTTGTTTTGTTTTTTCAAGTGCATGGTCCGGGAATTGAATCTGGATCTCCCACATGGAAAGTGAGCATTCTACCAGCGAACCAATGTATATGTTTTGAAGGGATTTCTAAAAGGATGATCTGTTGCAGGTTGAAGAAGACTAAAAAGACATGGCAACTGCAATGTGAAACCCTATATTGGATTTCTGACCAGTAAGAGGGAAAACTGGTAAAAGTCTAGTACAATTTAGGTATTTGCTGATATAATTGAGTCAATGTTAACTTAGTGGTTTTCATAATTATATAACGTCTATGTAAATGTCTGCATTAGGGGAAGCTGGGTGAAGGGTATATGGGAACACCAAGTACTTCCTTAAAGACTTCCATAACTCTAAAATCACTTCAAAATAAATATGTGTATAAAAGTATGCATTGAATACAGTGGAATATAGAAAATAAGGACTGTAAAATGCAGATCTTTGTGAAATGTTTTACCTAACAATTTTCTTCCATAATTGATATTGCAGCCTAAAGTCTCCATGGCTAACAGTCCTAGTTTTCTCTGAGTTCACAGACCTCTTCTTTTTTTATATAGATATTATTGATTACATAAGGAAGTATCACAATTTACAAGTTTGCCTATTTATCACTCTAGCTAGATTCTGAACAATTTTGCAGGCCAAGTCTGTACTTTAGTTATCTTTAAAATCTCAGAGGTAGTCACAGGGTTTAGCATGAATAGAAGCTTAATAAATGTTAGTGGAATTTATTAGCATGACTATGCTAATTGGATCATTCATATCAGGAGCTGGAATCATAGACTGTTCTGTTAACTAGCTAACGGTTTATGTTTTTAAAAAATATTTAAGTAGAATTTTAGTTTATATTGTGTACATAATTCTTCCCTTTCAGAGACACAAATATCCAATACCATGTTACAGTTAGGGAAAACATACCCTGAGCCTGTGTTTTAAATGTCTCAATGCTGTTCTAGGCTGTATTCTAAAAACTTTATTTAAAAGAATTAGATTAATAAATTCATTTGAAGAACCATATAATTCTGTGAGGGTGAAAATCACTTTAATGTGTATTATATCAGAAGTGAACTCAGAGCTCCTCCACTCCACCCCCTACCATTGTCCCCCACTGTCTTTGGAATGAGACACTTTTCAATCAGCTCCAGTGTTGTTCTACGATATATAACCATCAGCAAACACACTGAGCTCCTGCTGAGGGCAAGTGTCATGGGAAAAAAATGACCTTAGAAATGCTCACCTATCTGGATATGTCTGACTGCTGATATTTTGTATTTCCTTTTTTTTTTTTTTTTAACTCACTAAAATTCTTTCGTTTCACTGTAAGTATGTATTGGACAACACAAATGAAACTTCTAACAACTACTATATACTCAAGTCTATTTCAGGACAATGTGTTGACACTTTCTGTAATGGGCAAATATAATAAAAGCCCAGAGGCCTTGTATTGGTGAAATTTAGGAGGAAGGATTCAGATATTCATATATTTGGGACTCACTGAATGTTGCAGTGTCCAACACTCCTCTGCTGGTCAACATAAGGAATTCAGAGATTTTTAAAATACGTATGTAAACATTATGAAGATAAAGTTCCAGAGGTTTCTTAACAATCAAAGAACTATCCAATGGCTATTATCATTCAGTCTCCTGAAAATAGTAACTGACTTAATTCCTACCTTCCCTGTGCATCATGATGGTTAGCAGAGCTATGAAAGTGTAGCTAAGTGTGCTGACATATATTTCTATACTGGGAACCTCTTGGTTCTGAAGGGCTAGAGATTAGACTTGACCGAGTACTTCGTTAAGATGTTGGGGCATCTGGAAATTATTAGGACCTTTTATGCTTCAGAAAGCTTACAATACAGGTAGAGTGTCAACCACTATCCATGAAGTGTCAGCCATTAAGAAAGAAATGGAAGGTTACACCTTAAATTCTGGTCTGATCATGAAAGTCCAAGTATAAATGGACTTTTTAACTTAAGATTCCAGTGTCAATAATATTTAATTCAAATGATCTATGTGGTTGGCTTGAAGTTCCTATGGGTGGATATTTATTCTATCTGAGGGAGAGCTCTAAAGACCTGTCTGAATCTTCTAAATGCTCCAGGCAGTGTAGAGACTTGACACAGCCTGACCAAGATCTGTGATCACTGGGAAGGTACATAATCCTCTGAGATTACAGTTTTTAGTGTATGAGGTTTAGTAACTGAGTTGGGACTGAATTTCTGGTAGGCATTATTTGGAGTCTTAAATGTCTCATTTCCATTGTCTATAATCTCTCCACTATCATAGCCCATATTCCTTTTGTTCTTTAACTTATCTCAATTTATGTTTACATATTTGTTTGTGTGCATATTTGAATAATGTTTAGTTCCCTTAGAAATGCAGGCTTTTTAAGAATATGGAGAATATCCGTAAGTAATTTGGATGCATTTATGCATGACAACAAAATGTTTGAACCATATTTGGCATTGAATAAATATTTGTTGAATTCATTAATCAATGGATCCCAAAATAACCAGTCCATAGCAAAAAAGCGTGGAGCTTGAACCTAAAAGTGGATCTCTCTAAAGAGATGTAAACCTTCAAATATCTATCAAACAGAAATAGATGACTGAGGAATCTTGTCAAAATAAAACATGGGGTTAAGCCTACTTCAGTTTCACTGAGACAAAATACCCTGTACCAAAATATGAAATACTTTACCCTTAAAGAAACCTGCTACATTGAAAATGACATTTTCCTCCCACTTCAGACAGTGTCAACTTTCTGACACAGGAATTTGAGATAATGATATACAAAGACACTAGAGAAATGCTTGGAAGCCCTCAAGTGCTAAGAATTCTTTGCACAGACTCCTTCTCTCTGCACAGATGAACACCATGTGCTTGCTGGAAGGGGTTCAAAGAACAACCCACAGCCTCACTCAAGTTTTCTGAAGTAACTGATATTGACTTCAGCCTGGAATCCAAAGGCAACAACTGACAAGGAAGTGAGGAAGAGAAGGCAGAGGCGAGAGGAAGAGTTGCAAAAGCCCAAGGCAGCAGAAGGCAAATGTCTGCTGGGGTTATCAAGTGCTTGTAACAAATTGCACCAGAGATCTTTCTAACAGAGTCACAGCTGGTGATTGAATCTACCAACCCTAAAGAAATAACACCCCACTCCCAAACCCCAGCTCTCTTTAAGGTCTGAAACAATAGGGACCACAAGAGTGGGCTGTGTGCATTTGATATCTCATTTATTCATCTGCTATGGGAAGATTAAATGTAATAAAATAACCGACAGAAAATAGAATAGTGTTTACTACAGCCTGACATTTTTCTAAGTCCTTTGCTTCTGTTAACTAATTTAATTAGCCCAACAATTCTGTCATATAGGTATTATTTCATTTCCACTCTTCATGTGAGAAAGGCAGGAAAGAAGAAAGCTTTAAAATAGTTCATTCAAAGTAATACAACTAATATTTGAATCCAGACAATCTAGCCCTGAGTATACTCTTAATTACGATACTTCACTGCCCTTATACTATAGGATTATTGTATATGTATTAGCAATTATGGAATATTTACTATGAGAGCTTCATATGCCTAAAAAATATCACCTAAAATTCTTAGTTCAAACTTTGGAAGAAATTTCCTTTCCTAAATTTACAGATAAGGAATTGAGGCTCAGAGAGCCATTATATCAATAAGCAATTATTGAGCAATCCCAATGTACACGAGAAGATACCACATGATGATGGCTTATAAAAAGATGAGTGTCCTGCCCACAAGGAACTCAGTTGAGCAAGAGTAGGGTGTATGGTAAAAAATGGGAATAAACCTTTGATAACCACACTCCCTATTCCAGGTACTGTGCAAAGGATCTCACATATATTATGCCAATTAATGGTTGCATCATCCCTATGAGAATAGTCTAATTCTAATCCATCCTTCTCTAACTGTGCAGTTTTCATTATATGCATACTTCTAAACTGCAGTGAAAGTACTTGGAGACTAGGCCTTTCCAAGGATGTTTAGTTAGGAGAACTGGACATCTATCGTGGCCCCATAATCAACTATTGTGACCCAAATTTCTATAAGTAGTGACAGGGATCAAATTTAAACCCAGAACTGTCTGAATATCAAGCCTTTGTCAGTTGACTACAGCTTCTTTAGGTCTCCAACTCTAACCAGATTCACATTTTTAATCCTTGTCTTTTCATTACAAGCATGTATGAGGGATTCAGTATTGATAAACAATATAACCACAAAACTTTTAGAGGACAATCCATTCCTAGAAAGCATCCAAAGTATGCAATAATAGAAACAAATGACCAAGTGCTTGTTCTAAGCATTTTATTTTATTTTTGCAGAGAATTCTTAAAAGGGACAAATGTGAACAGATTGAGAAAATAAGGGAGAATATTAGAATAAAATATAAAAATGCAAAACAAAACAAAACACAGACATTTGCTCTGTTTCAGATGCCTTTGTAGGCAGAAACAATTTTTTCAAGGATACTTATGCATACTGTAGGAGAGTATAGTATGGATTTCTCATTGGCAATAAAAAATATAACTCACTGCATGTCCCTTAGTATGTCCCATCACCTCTCTTGGTCATAGCCTCCTCAACTTCCAGTTCCATACATAGGCCAATTTGGCAAGCTTCTGACCAATTAAAAGTTCTGCTACAGAACTCCAAGAAGGTAGTACCTGCAAGATAACACGCAAACTCCCCAACTTGAATTCTAAGGCCCTGAACGATTAGCCCCCAGACCCCAGTCATGTACCACGTCCCACCACACATCATTATCCCCAGGTATTTTGAGCTGTTTTTTGTTTTGTTTTGCTTTTTTTTAAAAGAAATGTCGTAGTGTCATATTCATTCAGTATTAAATCCCTTTACAGATGCTGTTTTCTTTGGTTTGTATCTTCACACTTTTATCTCTGTACAGATGCTTACATATCCTTCAAGATCCAAACCCCCTGTATTAGTTAGGGTTCTCTAGAGAAACAGAATCAACAGGAAACATTCGTAAATATAAAATTTATAAAAGTGCCTCACGTAACCATGGGAACGTAGAGTACAAAATCCACAGGGTAGGCTGTGAAGCTGATGATTCCAAAGGAGGGTCTGGATGAACTCCACAGGAGAAGGCTTGCCAGCCGAAGCAGGAAGAGAGTCTGTCTCTTCTGAATCCTCCTTAAAAGGCTTCCAGTGATTAGATGAAGCATCACTCATTAAAGAAGACATCTTATCCCTTGGCTGATTACAAATGGAATCAGCTGTGGATGTAGCCAACGTGATCATGATTTAATTCTGTGAAATGTCCTCATAGCAAAAGACAGGCCAAGACAACCAGACAAACAGGTACCATCACCTGACCAAGTTGACACATGAACCTGACCATGATACCCCCACTCTGTGAGAGCAATGACTTCAAAAAGGTACAGCAGATTTATAGTCTTTAAACTGTATGTATTGCCTATGAGCTAGGGGGAAAAATCTCAATTAATTTTGCAATCATTTAATTTCTAATGAAGTTCAATATTTTAATTGGGAAAATATTTTTCAAGCCAACTCTTAGGCATTGGATTCTTTCTTTATTGAGAAGAAAAGTGTGTGTGTGTGTGTGTGTGTGCGCGCGCTTAACTTTCTCAGTTTTTTATTCACTATTTGTTCACCCTTTATTGGTCTCTCTGGGTCTTTAGCATGTTCTTCTGATATGTTCATTTCTATGGTATCTTGTTTTGTAGATTTCCTAGGCAGAGTCAGGTGAGGTTCTGTCAGACTTGAATAAGAATTTTCTCTGGAAATTCATGGTTGGCAATAGCCATTGCCCTATAAATCACCACTATTGATATCTCTGCTCAATAGAACTCATGAATGAAGGGAGAGGATATTCATTTTTCATTATAATTTGAAACTGCTCATCTGCTCATGATTCTTTTCTACCTAAAAAAACACATGAGGAACTACAGCTCCCAGAATGTCCTACATTGCCTCTATGACCTGTGTTCTCTTCTTTCTAGCTGCAATGCCCATCTGAATTCATATAGTAGAATGTAGCATATAACCTTCATTCACTTTTTATGCTTCCATATTTTCATAATGAAAGTAGAAGGAGAGGAACAGAGTGTGCATATTGGCTGAATAGAAGGAGCCGGTTTATGAATAAACTTCCTGTTTGGTGGACCAGATATCTGTACAGGATTCAACCATGTTTTCTCCCCAACTCTGTTCTTCCACAGGGTAATTCCCTCAAAGATATTTAAACAATCTCTTTACCTATCAATGTTGTTGTGTAATTGAAATAGTCACTCTTCTTTTCATTTACGCTTTAATGGAAAGATTTTAGGTAATGGAATTGAATACATCTCAACAAAAGTTATGGGATTCATCTCCTAGCACTTTGGTAGTTGGTATATGCTAAATTAAATGCTTTGTGACTTAAACTAGTTAGGAGTTAAAATATAATTTTATCCTCATGACAATTTCTCAAAATAAGGAGGCCACTATCTCTGATAACATGCTAATCTCCAGCTTGACTTAGAACTCTAACACAACATTTCTCAAGTGGGTTTAGTTGATAAAATGAAGCTATGTGGGACTACTTGCTTCTCTGGAAGAAATTCACTGGGCACGAGTCGTCTTCTCTAAACTATTAATACGTATTAATCCTTTTGACTCTGTACACTGGGACCTTCCTTAAAGAAAAGAATTGATATTTGTGAAGTTTCTTTTAAGAAAGCAGTAATTATGATGTTGTAAGATACTGCCACCATTATCCAAAGTTTTCAATTCTCTCTCTACCTCCATCTCTCAGGATTATTACCAGTTAATATTTACTGAGTTAACAAGTATAACAGTTAGCATTTACTGAGTGCTGAGAGCTAGGAACCTTGCTAAACTCTTTCATTGTATTATTAATACAGTTATATAAACCAGTGCATCTCCAACAGTGATGTGCCTGGGAACCATATGGGGTCTTGGTAAAATGCAGATTCTGATTCAGAAATTTTGGCGCTGAGCATGAGACTTTCCATTTCTAACAAGCTTTCAGATGATATTGTCAGACTGAATACCATATTTTGAGTAAGTATCAAGGATATAAACAACCCTGTTTTGTAAATAAGAAACTAGGATTAAGAGAGTAAATGATTTGCCAGGACCTCAGGGCTAGGGAGCAGATGAGTCAGGATCTAGACTCAAGTGTGTCTGATGTTGAAGCCCATGGCCTGTGACTACTCACTCTGGCTGTGATTCTTAAGTAGATGTTTAAGGACTGTTGTTTATCCCCAAAGTACTAATAGCCTGATTGCCAAGATAAATGTCACACAATTAAAAAAATCCATCATCTGTGACCAAGCACAAATTTCATAGAAATCCAAAGTGAAAACCGCCCAGGGAAACCTAAGCTAGTCAGGAAGAACATCCTGGAGGGGATATTGTTTGATCAGGATCCGGCTGGGAGAAATGAATGCAAGCTACATTTTAAGGAGGCTACCAAGATACTAGAATATGCAGATATTAGAGACAGCAGAGTATGCCTTGAGGAGGAGGCTGGTCTATTTTACATGGCCAGTGTTTATTGGGAAGAGGTGGAAGAGAGTGTTGAGTGAGTCAATTGCAACCTCATTATGGAATTCTTTGAAAACCACTGAATAATTTTGAACAGATAGAGATAACGTCTAAAGTTTATCTGTGAATGAAAATTAATTAATAGAATGCAACCAAAACCTTTTACCAAGGTATGATGCCATTGTTCTTAAGAAAATAAAGCAACTATTTGCATGTATCTGTATTACATCTATAGTTGAAAAATATAGAGGACAATATTATCTATGGTTATTTCTGAAGAATGTAACATGCATCTTTTTTGCTTATATATTACATATTTGTGTATGATGAATGTGTACTACTTGTATATTCATTGTTACTTTACACTTTTTCTATGTAATATGATTTTCAAAACACATTCAATTTTGATACAGTATTCCCATTAAACAGATAATGAAACTTAAGTTTAGAGACATTATGAGACTTATTCAAAGTCATGTGTGGCTAACCAAAATGTTGTAGAGCTAAGAATGAGTGACCTTAGAAATACCAAGTCATATATCTAGTTTTATAGATTAAAAAAGCCAAGGCTTAGAGAGCCTTGGTAAAGCTGATGTTTAAGTTTGTGACACTTGTCTCTTTAATCATTACGCTTTGCCCCTTGTGGGACCCAAAAAAGGAATTAAATGTCAAGATTTAAACTAGTTATTTCAAAAATACTGGATTATGGTCTCTTCTAAAGGAACAGACCAAAGCCACAAGAACTTTTCACATGCCTTTTCTGTGTGTGTTTGTGTTTGTTGTGCATTGTGTGTGGTCACTATTATAAAATAATGATTTTTTGTTCTTGAAGTTAGCAAAACTGCCTAGAAATGAATTTTTGTGATGTTATAAAACAGCAGTATCTGGTGACACACTTTTGGGGGTCATCTTTATGCACACAAAGGAAAACATGTGCTAGGTTTTGAGTGCATGGAAGTAGCCGGTGTGGATGGAACAGACACTAGTAGATTTCACCATAGGACCCTGATTTCAAATGCAAGCTTTTCTCTGCATGCCTTTGTGGTTTGTTCCCACGCTCAGAGGAGAAATTGGCAAGTTTTCTCAGTGTCTGGGAACTCCTGGTAAGTGGAAAGTGTTCATTTTGCTTCGGAGTCAGAGGGGTCCTTGCAATCTCATCGAAAACCCCAACACCAGACTGAAATGGACATGAGGCTAGTTACTCTGCATAATTCGAGGCGGCCAAGCTGAAAGTTATTTGGAACTTTGTATTCTCATTTATAGGATTTGCTCCTTACTAGCCCTGATCATTAGAGATCGCTCTGGAGCCCATAGCTGAGCTGTGTAGCACCACAATGAGCAGAGTGCTATTTCCTGCTTTCCATTTTCAGAAGCACCGATGGAGCTAATCTTTAAGTGGAAAACACACATGATTTCAATTAGTTTCTAGGGGCTAGCAGCCTGGGAACTTCTTTTTTTTATATATATACTTTGAAGTCTCAAATTGTTTTCATCCACCACAAACATAGAAGCTGAGTAAACCAGCATTTTCTCATTATCCTTTGTGTATCTTCTGAGCTACACTCAGAACTAGTTCATACACGCACATGTGCACACTGAACACAATTTGTTGCTGAAGGACTGAAAGTCATTTTAATGACCCTAATAATTTGCAGTCAGGTATTTTGAGAAGCACAAAACAGGAATTCAATAATACTGTGACAGGAAGGAGGTGGGAGATTAAAGTGAAAGAGGAAGAGAAGACAGTATGTGTCTGAGCCACATGCCCCTCCCACATCATGCACTCCACCCCATTACCAAGAAGAAAGGGAATGCATTTAGAGGAGAAATTCTCATTTAGGGCTCACCTATTTAGGGCTCACCAATCTCACTGCCATTCTAAGATCACAAAACTCAGGACCTTAACATCCTGGTGGGATCTCCCCCAAAATTGGAGTATGGATGGGGCATCCAGCATTCTACCAGCCCTGAGATTTCTTCAGAATTTTTCCCTTATGCTTGGATTTCTCCTTTTACCCATTCTTTCTCATCCACATCTCCTCAAATTTGCTCACATAAAATCTCTCACATTGATTGAACAGCTCACCTAAAATCAATTCACTGCCTTATGTCATGTAGCCACTTGACTCCCTACTGGGGGAAAAGTCATTCTGGTTGTGCTTTCCTGGTCTTTCAAACAGAACTTTTCTGAACTTCCCCCCATGGGGTAGCATATCCTATGGCTGATCACTAAAATCCCAGACTCAAACACGTAATTTGCCCCCTCTTTTTCATCTCGGATAGTAAAAGGCAAAATCCTAGACTTGAAACATAACTGTCCAATTATTCTCTTTGTTTATTAAGCCTACCCTTTGTGTGACCTTGGGAAAATCACTTTATTTCTCTGTGCCATATAATCCCTCATCTGTGAAATTCAGAGGAAGGCACTGCTGCTTTCCCAAGCCCATGCATCTCTACCAAAACAAAGTGTTGAGGAAGTGAGAATGAAATGTGATGTGCATTACTGGGTTGGGGGAACATCAGCACAGGAGACAAACCAAGAAATCAAAATAGCTTCAAAGAGTAGATCTGAAACTGATAAGATTAGACATTTCCAAATTTCCATAATCAATAACCGATGAAAATCATCCATCAAAATATAGTACTGCCACATTTGCCTTCTTCCCTGGCTATATGTAATACGTCCTTTATATAAAAGCTCAGTGGACCCCAGTTGTCTATTTGGTCTTTCATGTATGGATATGCAACTGATTCAGAAGATGTCTCTCCAGCAAGTACACAGCTATGATCACTACAAATAAAGTTCTTTGGATCATTGAGATAACACAAAGAATTAGTTCTGAATGTGCCTCCTGAGAAAACCTATCTGTGAGGTAGAAGAAACATCATGATGTGTGTGGTAGTTAGATTTAGTTGTCAACTTGTCCAAGTGAAGGTATCTAGTTCTGTTGCTGTGGACATGAGCCAATGGTATGTGAACCTCATCTGTTGCTGATTACATTTGCAGTTGGCTAGGGGGCATGCCTGCTTCAATGAATGATGTTTGATTTAATTGGCTGGTGCTTAAATGAGAGAGTTCAACATAGCACAGCCAAAGCAGCTTAGCATACATCATCTCAGCACTCACAGTTCAGCCCAGACCTTTGGAGATGCAGAAAGAAATCACTCCGGGGAAAGTTGTTGGAACCCAGAGGCCTGGAGAGAAGGCCAGCAGAGATCACCCTGTGCCTTCCCATGTAAGAAAGAACCTCAGTTGAAAGTTAGCTGCCTTTCCTCTGAAGAACTAACAAAATAAATCCCCTTTTATTAAAAGCCAATCCGTCTCTGGTGTGTTGCAGTTCAACAGCTAGCAAACTAGAATAATGTGTTTCAGAGAACTCCCATCATCAAAGGCAAAGAAATAGTCTCACAAGAGTTTTTCAAACTTGTATTTTGGTAAGGGAGCTTAGTCTACATGGCATTTACAGCATATGACTCTATGCCATTAATAATTAGCCACCACAACTCACATATTTTATATCATAGATTCACACTCTTAGGATCATTCTACAACCAGTTCTTTTGTTCAACCACTTACCAAAGTCTGCTTGAATTATTTATCGAAGACTTTTCTTTTGTAATTTTCCTTTCTCTCCCTCTTCACCCCTTTCACCATCATGTTATGCTAGAATTATCTTTCTAAAATTGGGAATCTGATGTTACCTCTACCTAAAAATTTCTAGTGAACATTTAGGATTTTGCTTGGGTGTATAACATTCCTTTCTAGGTTCAATTGCTCCTATCTACCATCTCCACATCACTTACTTTTCTCTCATACATTCTTCACTATAAACTATCAAGAAATTTGTATTTCATTGCCTCAACATATATTGTTCCACATATCTAGAATGTCCTTTACTTTTATGTTTGTAGTCTCTGAAAATATTTTTCATGTGAAAACAGTTATCATGTCCCCAGGAATAGTTGGGTCCCCTTCCTCTATAATACAATATCAATCTGTTAATTCAACTGTTACTACATGTTATACTGGCTGCTACAAAGAACTGCGAGTGTGCACCCAACCTAATTCAACTTACAAAACCTGCACAGGGTCAGGGATATTTCAGGTACTAAATAAATGGTAGATGAAAAAAAAGAAGTAAAAGGGAAAGGGGTAGGAAAAAAACATTAGCAAGAACAAGAAGAATCAGCCTCATATAAGTTAACACAATGAAAGAGTAATGCCGTTACTTAAGCTCTGCATTGTCTTTTCTCTCGTATATTCAAGAGTATTGCCAAAGTTTCCTGCATTCTATGTTAATTAGGGTCATTGAAATATTTGTGGGGTTTTTTTAGCATGTTCTGAGTAGACGAGGGTTTTTCTACCCCAAAGTCATTTTTAACTGCTCACTCTTTTCCACAGTGGGCAAACATATCAGAATCTTCAAGACACAGAAAATGCAGCAGGCAGTAGTGGTTACATTTCCATGAGTAAATAAAGATATAGCTGCAGAGAACTTGGATTGGAGATGGTGGTGGTGGAGGATGGAGTGACAGAGGTCAGAATATCACAGCCACAACTAGCATGAGGTAGGGTACACTGGGGAAAAAAAAAAGGTCTTTTATAAAAATCAGTTAATGAAAATGCAATAGTTAATGAATATTCTTGTAACAAAAGTGCAGAGACAAAGGTAATTTAGAAACAACCTACTATATCAAAGCCTGCTCATCTTAGCACAGGTTAGACATGTATTTAGTTCTCCTTATACACCAGTGATTCTCAACCATACAGGAATGGGAGAGGGTGATCCTCCCTCCCCAGGGGGCATTCGGCAATGCCTGGGGGCAAGTTTGGTTTTCACAACTGAGGAGGAGGCATGCTACTGGCATCTAGTGGGTAGAGACCAGGGTTGCACAGGACCACCCAAACAGCAAAGAATTATCTGACCCAAAAAGTCAGTAATGCCAAGTTTGAGACACCCTGTTCTAGATTGTTGTCTTAGATACTTGCAGCAATCTATTGGTTTCAATAAAAGTCATTTAAAAGAAACAAGGAGCCAAAAGATCTAAATCCAGTTATATGTAGACCCAGACCTGGTAGCTTTTCTTGATATGTTGAGTCCCAATCCTTGCACTCAGAGGGTCAAACCAGTTAAGTCCTCAATTCCTCCCTACCTGATTCCTACTTTCCCGGCTCCTAGATCCAGATTTCTGCTCAGATACGGATAGGCTGCATTTAATGTGTGCAAGAAAGTGGTCACAAGTCTAGCAAAGATGAGGCAGGATCCCATATGTGGTGCACCAAAGTAAGACTGAGCTACCTCCCTGGGAAAGAAGAACTATTTATGCAGATTCCATTCCCTGCACGGTTCCGACTTCTGAAATTTAAGCATTGGATTCAGAGTCAAAGGATCTAAATTCACTCCCTGGTCCTGGATTTGCCTTTCCCTGTCTCATTTTCTACATGTTCAAAATGAAAGATAAGAACATTTTGTCATTTTTCCCCTCCCCCCAGCAACAGAATAGTGTTTGAAAATATCATCAGGTGTGGAAACCTGAAATGTGAAATAGCTGAAAGTGATGTTTCTCTGATGCAAAAGAGTAGCTTTTTCCCCTGTGTTATTCCTGTTTACTCAAACACTGCCTCAAGGATCTGGGGAATCCCTAGCCATCTGGAACATATGCACAACCATTAGAAATTTCTATGAGTAGGATCACTGCTCTCAGAACATTAATCCCTTCCACAAGTCATCACATATTCGTTAGTTGCCTTACTCTTTGAGCCAAGATTCAAGATGCTTCTAGAGATGCAGAGATAATACGCAAAGCGTAATGCCAATAAGAATCACCTGGGAGGTTTGTTAAAACTACAAACCTCCTAGTCAGACCTCCAGAGGTTCAGATAGATTAGCCACATTGGGCAACTGCTGGCTCCTTCACTATGATCAAGTTCCTTTTTTTCTTTTTCCACCACTACAAGTATATTTTCTTTTGATGGAACAATCTCCTCAGCCCTACAACTTGTTGGAGCTTCCCCTCACACTTAGCTCTACACTGGCTCATGGAAGGGCACATCCCTAACAGAGAAATGCTCATTACTGAGTTTTGGAAATACATTTGCTTATTTTCTCCGTGAGTCCCTCTGTTGCTTGAGTGGCATGGAGTTGGCATCTGTGAGGTCTGTAGCTTTTGCAGCCATTGTTGCCACCACATGAGGAGTTGACCTGAGCATGGAACCATGCATGTGAGTTCCCCACGTGTATTCAGCATGGACTATAACATATGCGATTTATTTGTGGTGAGCATTTCAAGAATACACAGATTTCACATTGAGAAGCATAACTACATGCCCTTGCTTTATTCTAAAATGGATCTTAGAGCTTTCGATGTTGGCGTGGAAGGGGGAAAAAGTACATATGTGCTGTGACTAAAACCCTCAAAATAGTTTATATTATGTTAGTGTTTGACACTATGTCTATGTCGAAAAAATATGTTTATGCCTATCAAATGCGTTTTATTTTTTAACACATTTTTATATATGTCAAAGTAGGATTTTGATTCAATGTTCATTATCAGGAACAAATTCATGAGTACAGTTTTGTTTTTCATCTTATTCTTAAGAATTTTTAAGCTTAAATAAGACAATTTGGAGGTCATTCCATTAAAAAAGTATAAAATAATAGATTTGTGCATGATCCATTGATATTAAATAGGCATCTTCATAACTGGTGCTTTCGCACTACTTTAAAATATTTTCTGTTGTTCATAGACAAAGATTGCAATGAATCTTATTCAAACTTATGCAAAAATTTTGAAGAAAAGTATATTTTGCCCTCAATTCAATCAATTCTACAAAATCAACCAGATGTCTTTAATAGTTAAAAATTCAAATGATTGAATCTGAGGATTTCTGGATATTTCTTGGAATTCATATGAAAATTGGTCCATTGCCTGATATTTATCTGCTCTGTGTCAAACACTGTGAAGATAGATTTGAAAACTAAACATATTTATTATAACATAGACATACTATATAAAATGCAGACAGCTCCTGTATTACTCGGGATGTACAGCGCTTTGGAGGAAAAAAGAACAACAGTTTTGTATGCCTGAAATGGTCCTGACAATTAATATGAGTCACCATTTTTTCAGTACTGTGTGCAAGGCACTACTATGATATATATTCAGTCATCACCTATACCCACCTCCCTCGACAGTTTTCTTTACAAGATCGAATTGATTTCCACTTTAAAAGGACTAAGTTATAAGCAAACTTTTCTCACACGACATGTAATTCCAAAGATGGTGTTTGCTGAGAAAGAATAGGCATATGGACATATAAAGAAGGTTTGATAATTCAGGTCTCACGGTTCTTTGCTTCCTAGGCAAGTCTGTACAAAATCCTCCTTAGGTTCAGTGAATTGAGGGTCAGATTCATGGTCCCTAAGATTAGGTCTCAAACTTTGTCCCCTGTGCCAAGATTCTCCAGAGATGTTCCTGAATATTCATTCCATCCAATAATGACTCCCAGTTTCTCTTACCCACACATGCCCGCCAATGCAGCAAAAAACTATTCTTCACTGTCACACACATCGCATAGACGAGACTCTGCTGGCAGTTCAAGATAAGTAATATCTGCTGGAAGAGAGTCAGAGATGTAAATCCTTTCTGTGCCTTCTGTGCTGCAGACTTGTTTATCACAAGAGAGTCTGGATGCTGGAGCAGTCGATCTCCTCCAAAGGGCTTACAAACATCTAAGCCACAGTGAAGGTGAAGAGGTGGGGAGGTGAGAGGTGAGGGCAGGTGCAGTGCAGAAACACAGTGGGGAGTTGGTGGGGGAAGAACACTGCCTCCTTTGGTAAGGACAATTGAGGGTAGAGGGGCTGGCAGAGGATTTGCGATCAGAAGTTATTGGCCGTCTCTGCTGCCTCTGTCTGGATATATGACCTTGGATAAATCACTAGTCCTTGGTGTTCTCATTTGCAATGTAAGAAAATCATTACTTATGGTACCTACTTCAGAAGCCCTATTGAGTGTTCTGAAGGTACAATAACTTTATAGATGATATAGTTTATACTACTGCAGCTCTGCTTCTACCCATCGTGTGTCTCCAAATCGTATATTTCTCCACTCTTAGAAAGATATACAATAGAAGGCTACTCTCAGCGAGGCCTGTCTTACAATATAATGGACAAAATATAAGCAAAGAGTGGTGTTGGCATTATGAAGATTAGATTTACCATTTCGATCCAGGCTTTGGGGACAAGTAGTGGGCAGTATGGTTAGTAGTAAAATACTCAGACTCAGATTGAGGTTTGGCATTGAGCATGTTACTTCCCTTACTAAACCCCACCATGATTCATCTGCAAAATGAAGGGGCTGATAGCTTCTATCTCCCAGGATTGTTGTGAGTATTAAGTGAGATTATGCTTGGCCATGTGTCCATCATAGAAAAACTCTCAAAGATTTGTTTTTGTTGAGGGTCTGTTATTTTTGTTGCTCTTATGTTTTATGATATTGCCACAGAGTATCATTAACTTTAATATAATAAATTCAACTGTGCTTATTAACTGTGCAGCTCTCACCCAGAAGAGCTCATTATGGAGTTGCCCATATGAGCAGCAGCCCTATCGTATGTTAACATTTGCAATTTGAAATTCCTGTCTTAGTCACTTTTGATTCGGGGCTCCTACTGGAAAGCCCTTTTGCTCCCTCTGTTCATGGTAGACTAATATATATGGAATGTTGCTCCCAACAGAAGGTCGCATGAAAGTCTCATGTTTTAGTTTCAGCTACTTTGATGGGTGCAATTTCATTTTAGTTTGAGGTGTCTTATTCAGTCAGATCTTATAAAGTGAAATCATATTTTTAGTCAAACAATCCACCCCAAATACACGCTTAAAATGTAACAATGTGCTACGGACAAAGAGAAAGAGATGTAGTTTTACAGAGATAGACCAGAGTTCTGTGCATTCAAGGAAAGCCCTTTCATGCTCCACGAGAGCTGACTCCCCCAGCTGAGGTTCCAGGTACAGAGGGCTCAGGCCCTGCTTGGAAGAGGCCATGGAACTCTGAGATGAGTCGTACTGCTTATTTGGTGACTACTCTCTCTTCCTGCTCTCTCTGGTACGTAATACCACCTCTGCAAGGGCGAAAACGGGTACTTAGGGCCAAACATTGCAAATATTAAAATGGTTTGTGATCCTCCAGAGGACCACTGCACATAAACAGATATCTATGTGATATTACAATTTCATGGGGTGGGGGAGGAAATTAAGGAAAAAATTGTTTTAAAAATATTTAAAAGGGTGATCATAAAAATATGTCTGAAGAGCATTGCTCTGTGGTTATTGAGGTACCCAAAATGATCCACTTATACAATCCTGCCAAACACAAGACTTAGAAATAATTGAGTAGACACAAATGAGAACCAAATTATCATCTTCATATCATAAAGCTCATATTAAAGGTTGTTAGAAAACAGTTTCATGATACTGAAATCCAGAAGACTTGCCCATCTAGTCACAAGAAATCATGTAAAATTGTACACCTCCCCATGTGAGAACTGAAGCTAGCAGAAAGTTCAGTTTAGTAGGGTACAGCAGAACAAAGCACCTACGCAGGGTACAACAGAGCAAAGCAACTGCTAAGGGTACAGCAGAGCAAAGCACCTGCACAAGGTACAACAGAGCTAAGCACCTGTGCAGGGTACAGCAGAGCTAAGCACCTGCACAGGGTACAGCAGGGCAAAGCACCTGCACAGGGTACAGCAGAGCTAAGCACCTATGCAGGGTACAGCAGAGCTAAGCACCTGCTCCATGTGATCAGGACCAGAATAGACCCCAGGAAGTTTGTGGCCAAAGAAACTAGGCTAGGTATGCCCCATTTCTCCTTCGAAACTCATCAGTCAGATTAAGTCATTTCTCTACTCCTCGGAAGCACTGAATGAAGAGTAGGAAGAGGCCAAAATATGAAATTCCTGGAGCTCCTCCACGTGGTCAGAAACATCTGGACAATGACCATCTCCACAGCTGGTATAGTTCCTATGACAGAGGTGGAAATCATTAGCATTCTCTAAATAGATCTAAAATGATTGAGCTCCAGCCCTAAGATACCAGGAGGAGTTAGTGCTTTTGCTATTTTGTTTTTCTTAAAAGAATGAATGAGTTAATAATAATAATTATAACTAAGATGTATTGATCACTTGCTATAAGGCAAAGCTATGGCATATACTATGGTGATATACAAGCATTCTCTAATGCAATTCACTCCAAATTCCATGACACAGATTCCATTATAGTTCATATTTTAGACATGAGGGAAGTGAGACTCAAAGATATAAACTCTTCTATGAGTATTCAACTAGCACATGAGGAACCCTGAATGAATAATCTTAGAAGCAGGGAAGTGAGTGGAATATGCTGTCTCCCACATTTTTAGTAGCTAGTATTTGGTGAGAACAAGAGTACTAACGAAAGCAAATTAGCATACTAGGAATCGAGGAAAAGAGACAAATAGAAACAAACAAACAAAAAACAATGAACTGGGAGAAATCCAGACAGTTATTTAGTTGAAGGGATCAGAGGTGGATATTAATTTAGGAGTGTGGAGACAAAAATCTTGAGCCTGGTTGATGAAATTATTTGATGAAAGCAAGGGTGAAGAGAAACTGATGACAATTCATCGATGGAGTTTGACAAGAACTGGGGCTAATGAAATTAGCTTGCTTTTCTGATGTGTTATTCTGGAGGGTGGGGGGATCCAACCAGGAATACAAATGATAAATTTAAGGGGAAGGGTCCAATGAAAATTACAACCAGGTAAGAGATCAATGGGTAGTATGCTACTGCTCCAGAACAGGAGAGCCTTCAAGTTACCTGGGAAGCTTCAGAACACCTGGCAACTAAACCTCCAAGAATAACAATGCTGATTTTCATAGGGCTTTATATTTACACATTGCCTTTATATTTCCTCCTCATGCCCAGCCTAAGAAATAGAAAGAATAATTATCAAACTCATTACACATGTGAGGGATCTGAGAAGGGACACATCTGAGGTTACATAGCAAGGGAGGGAAGCCAAGTCTCTGAACTGAGACATATAAGTCATTGGAATGATCACATTTTAGGCACTTATCAACCAATGCCACTGCCCATTTCCTGATACCATACCGGAGCCCAAGACCTGGTATGTGCCAGCAACTTCCAGGATGCTAGCTGAGGGAAAACAAGCTAGTGGACTTAAACCTCTCTTCCCTGGAAACACAGCAGCTTATTATTGAGGAGCGAATAATAATATGACAGTCTGCATCAATGACTTTGAAGCTGGGCTGGGCTATTTTAAGCTGAGAATCCCAACAAAAATAATTGATTCAGCCACAACAAGCATTTCAAGTCAGAGCATCGCATCCATGACCCAGGATTTCATTCCCTCAAAGGATACACAACGAGTGGGCCAAGGACCTGACATTGAACAGCTCATGACCCAGTGACATTTATGCACAGATTTCTGAGACATGCAGTTGCCATAGCACATAGCTTTCAGATGTCTAAAGAACATGGCTGGCAGCATCTCCTATGACACTGAGAAGAATAAGCCATGCACCTCCCTGAATCTACTGTTCCTGCACTTTTGTGAGGAAGGAAGAATGCCATCCACACCAAGCGATATTGGTGTAATGTAAATGTGTTTGGTTTGGACTCAAAACCTTTGGTAAAACTGCATCTTTGTAATGGTTCCTTATGTGGTTCAGAGCTGCTTAGAGATCAAGCCAAAAAAAAAAAAAATCAGTTCTTAATTCTTGGAAAAGTTTGTTCTTAGCAGTAACATGCCTGTCTCTTCCTTCCCTCTCCTCTAATAACTCTGGCCCCAGTGTTTGAGTCTGTCCTAATGTTCCAGTGTATTCTACAGTTCACTTTAGTTACTAGAGAGATGGGGTGGGAGGTGGGGAGAGAAAGAGCGAGAAAGCACATGCTAGTGAGTCAGAGCCTGTCCTAGAATTCTAGATCATTAGAGCTCAAAGATTGGTAATAGATAAATCTGGGTGCTCCTTAAGGAATTCTGAGGGGTAGAGTATCTAAGTAGTACCTTCTTTCTGGTTGTCTTTTTAACCCCTAAATTAAGTGTGTAGTGGCATACCATGTTGACCATTGGCCTGTATTTTCATCTATAGGAATGTCCCCCAGACTGGGAAGCTGTGCCCTAGCCATATACTTGAATCCTGTTCGTTGTGGAATATGTTGACCCTCGTCTTCCAGACTCACCTCCTTCACAGGTGTTTTCACTCATTATTGCAGCTGGTTTGTTCTCCCCATCTCCCCTTCCCAGCGATATTGTGAAAAACTTTCCTATTAATATGAACTATAAAATTCTCTGCCATTACTTTAGAAATGTCATATATTTTATGTAAAAATAAAAGTAGAGGGGAGGCAAGGGCAGATCAGTGGTAGAATTCTCACCTGCCATGTGGGAGACCCAGGTTCGAGTCCTGATCCATGCACTTCCCAAAAAACAAACGAACAAGAAAAACAAACAAACAAAAAACAAATACATAAACAAAAATTCAGAAAATAGTGCTGCAATAATGGAAACTCACATGGAAAAATAATGAAATGTGACCCTGCCATACAGCATACCAAAAAAAAGTTTAAAAGTATGCATGTGTTATAAGAATCAAAGCTGCCTCCCCCCCACCAAAACAAACAAACAAAAACGACCCAATATTTTCAAGGCCCTCTTGAATTAGTAGCAAAGAATTAAAACAGTGGGAGTAAAAGATGACCGAGATCACTCTTTCACAAACTCCAGAAATTTGACGGTCTATATTTTCCTAACTAAGAAAAAGTTCCTGGACTTTTCTAATATATGAGCTTTTCAAACAGTTTGAGGGGGCAGATTAATAATCAATACATTGCTATAGCCAGACTAAGTTTTCCATTGATATGAGTACCTTGGTCTTTTTATTTTCCTTTTCCTCGGTTAAATTTCCTTGGATGTAATAACGTTTTCTCTCCTCACTGCTCCACCAATCCAAACCAAATACACCCTGCACAGAACTGTTAGTTTTCCTCATCCCTCTGAAAGTTTAAATGTCGCATTTGCATTTCACTCAATGTTTAAAATACAAGGAGCTGAAATGAAATGAAACCATAGGAGAAGGCTTTTCAGTGAGTGGAAAATAGTAATAAATCCAGTGTTCTGACCTCAATTATGAGTGTCCAACCTCGTAAGGCCCCTTTCATTTATCCTGCTCAGCTGGAAACACTGACACAATCTTCTCAGCAGACCCCACACTCATCTCTTTTGGTTCCCATGGGAGTTTCTGTGGGCCACATAAGCAGTGTTGAGTCATCTGCTTTCAGTTTGTCTCTGCATTCCCTAAGATGAAATCTCATAGTTAAACAACAACAACAAAAAAAAAACTAATCTTTTTGCGAATATACTGGACTTTAAAACTATAAGGTTAATAAGGGCTTTAGTGTATTTTGATCCGCTGAGAACTATTTCTACCAGTTTCCAAAAGCAAATACATTGTTATTGAATAATGGAGCAGTCTTTCATCCTTCTCATACAAGTATCTAGATTATTTGCCATTGAAAATAACAAGCTGACATTGAAAATCAAGCAGATTGCTCCATGGAAGACACTTCACATAGAATGGGTCACTGGAGCCAAGTAAACTGGGTTTCAATTCTTGTCTCTATAACTTAGAGATAGAATACCTTTGGAGCACAGATTTTCTGAGTCTTAATTTCATTGTGTTTAAAATAGGAACAATGACATCTGCTTCTAGTTTTGTTGTAAGGATTAAATGGCAGGATTTATGTAAATTTTTTTAAACTGCATTGGGTAAAAATAATAGGCATACAATCTATTGTTACTATTATATTTTAAGCATTACTAATTACCAGTATTATTATACTAATGCCTTTTTCTCTCTTGCTGACCTTCTGAGAATCAGCAAATAATGTATTTATTGGATATGGAACTTGACAGAGCATGTGCACTCTTAAGTGGACTCCTAGGTTCCAAAAGCCTTTGGGGAATATAGTAATTCATTATTTCAATAAGTGTTGGTTGGAGGCTTACTCTATGCCTTATGTGGTTCTACATGTCGGGCACTAATTTTTTAGAGCTTACCTTCCTATGAGAGACGATAGATAAAAATATATAGTCTCATAGTCAAAAAAAGACCATGTTATGGACTCATAAGTGTTATAAAGAAAGTAAAACAAAAGCATGTGACTGGGCTAAGATAGATTTAGATTCAGTGGTCAGAGATAGAGCCAGCCATAATTTAGAGATGGTTTTCAGGTTACTCCTGAATTGTAAGTAGAGGAAGGGTTGGAAGGGGAGGAAATGCCATTTCAGGCAAAGGAAGCAGCCAGGGAAAGCCACTAAAATGACACTAGAGAAAAAGCCAATGTGTCTGAGGGCTAATGGGGGAGGAGGTATTGAGAGACAAAGTGGAGAAGTAGGCATACTTTAAAGGTATCAGCCTTTATAGAGCACAATAAAGGATTCATCTTCTATTTATAGTGCTCTACCTCGGGATGTGGGAAAGGGTGCTAGCATGAGACTATTGACTTAATTCTTGGTGATGTCCAGTTGTAATATGATAATGACTTGGACCAAGTAATATCCAGCACTGTCGAGGGAGAATAGCAGATATACAGGACATCTTTTTGAATTAGAATTGATAGACCTTATTGAGCAGATGAGAAGGATCAGCAAAAACGAGGAAGAATAAATGGTTCCTACAATTTTTTTTTCTATTCATGGAACTAAATGAGACAGAAATTTCCAGAAAATAATAAATCTCATGAAGTATAAAATTACACCTGGGTATAGAATTTGAACTTTGTGATTTGAATATCAACTATTCACCTTACTCATTGTGTGGTCACGGACCAATAAGGCAATACCATTTAACTCTCCTGTTCTAAAAACGAGGATAATAAAACTACTTTTAATTAGTTGTAGAAGGAATTTGGGGAGCCAAATAAAGTATGACAGCTGTAATTTTATGGCAATATTTTAATGAGTGTTTAATACATGCAATACATTGTACCTCATGTGTTCATTTATTTGATCCTTAAAGCAGCCACATGAGGTAAATGATATTACTAGCTCTATATTATAGATGATGAAACTGAGGTCAAAAAAGATTAAAATGTACACACAATGAAACAGCTAGATCCCAGATTTGGTTCCCATGCATTCATGAATCCAGAATCTATTAAATATTACCCAAAATGTCTTATTAAGTCCTGTACAAGATATAGAACTATATAGATGAAAGTCATCCTTAATATTGTTCAGAAGAACAACAAAAACTTAGGGTTCACTATTTGTGTAATGTAGTTCCATGGATTTAAATTTTTTTTATTCTGTTATACAACCTAACATTCCCTTTTTAACCACAGTCAGCTATATGTTTTAGTGCTGTTCATTACATTCACAATGTGCGCTACCATTGTCACAATCCATTACCAAAACATTTCCATCATTCCAAATGGGAACCCTGTACAATTTTAAACCACAACTTGAATCATAAAGTAAACCATGGACTAAAGTTAACAGTACAGTTACAAAAATGCACTGTCAATAATTGTAACAAATGCTCTACACCAATGCAAGGTGCTAATAAATGCACAACTTCTCTTAATAAAAAGAAAGAAAAATCAATAGGAAAAAGTATTTAAATAGGCACAATTTTAAAAATCAGAACAGAAACCATGCATGAGTAAAAGTTCAACTTTTCCATAAGATGGGAAAGCAATCTGAAATTAAATTGTGATAAAGCATCTTAATCCTTTTAATAAGAAAGAAAAGATTTCGTCTGACAACAGTAGCGTTATCTGATATTTATTTGTTATTTCTAACAGCTTGTAGCCCATAGTAAAAGCCCCTGAAAAAGTGTTTAATAAACTCCCATAGAATATATAAATAGATCTCTTGAGCAGTAATAGTCCATATATTTCTATGGAGTTAAATTTCTGAAGGAGTTGGCCTTGTCTTTTTTCCTCTTTCTTTCTGTATATTGCCTTCCCTCACAGTGTTTAGAACATAGCTCATAGGGTTTACTGAAGTTATTGCTTATCAAATAAAATAGCTCCTTGCTGCTAGACATTAATGAGAAGGTGCATGAGCATAGATGGTACAAAAGTGCCAATAAGTCAATGACTTTTTCACCGTCCTGAGACAAAGCAATAATAAAATGGTTGGAACCCGGGATCCAAATCCAATCTGGTAAAGGTTTTATTCTATTGTTTTGGTTAATTTTTAAAGTTTATCTTCATTTAATAATTGGCTAAACTTTTTGTTTAAAAACCTAAGGACCCAGAGCACATAGAATCTTGATATGTATCACAATTTACACAATGGATCTTATATACATTCATGTTTCATATTCTATCATGTCGCTCATCTTTGAAATGGTATATCCCCCAGAGATGTCAGGACATTACATCCAACAGTTATGGAATAAAGTTGAGCCGCCACCTTCCCTGCCTCCTCTATAACTATGTCAGATTTCCTTCTATATAATCTCATTATTTATTTCATTTTTTTCTGTAATAGCACTTTTCACTATTTGCATCTCATTTATTTATTTGTATATTTATTTATTTGCTTATTTTAATTTGTATTTAATACCTTTTTCCCCAATAGAGTCGGTAAGTGTAGGAAGCATGGATGCTAAACTGGTAATCATTCCTGCCTAGGAAAGAGTCTGAGGCAACATGTGCTTCTCAAATAAATGAGAGATGCATAGGACACTGGGCCCTTACACTCATTGGCCTACCAAAGAAGAGTCTGATCCTCAAAGAATAAATAATGAAAAGGAGTAAGTTGATGTATTCGGTGATGTTTCAGTTATCTATTGTGTAACTTGTCACCCCAAGCAATCATTTTATCATTTTTCATAGTTTTTGTGGTCAAGAGTTTGGGAAAATTTATGCTGGTGTTTGTAGCTGGGGGCTTGTCATGTGGTTGTAGGCAGATTAGGGCTGGGGATAGAACAGTAAGGGGTTGGAGCAGGTAGGGGCTTATGGGTCACTTCTGTTTTTTCATGTAGTCTCAGATATTCTCCATGTGATAGCTCAGCATGGGCTAGTATGGGCTTCCTCACAGTTTGGTGGCTCAAGGCACTCAGATGGTTTGCACAGTGGCTCCAGGCTCTAGTTCCTGTATCTAGAAAGTCAGGCAGAGCAGATTCTCCTTTATAACCTACACCTGGAATTCACATCATGGCACTTCAGTCATACTCAGCTAGTCGATCAATCCCTAAGGTCAGCCAGAATCAAAGAGAAGTGAGATGGGCCCCTCTTTTCCATGGGAGGAATGTCAAAGAATTTATGTACAAGTTTTAAAGTCACGACAATCACCATGAATTACATAGAATATGTATTTCTCTACTGTTCTCTTTTGTGAAATCCTAATGACTTCTTTCTCTCTCATGTTTCCCCATATAAACTTCTTATCCTACTTCAGGAGATAGCAGTCTGGTTTCTGGGAGGGTAAACACAGTTCATCAAGCAAAAATTACATATTTGTATAATAAGAGGGGGGTGAGTGGGAAGAAGCCTCTATATGAAATGGGAAGCTAACTTTGAAGTGTGCCCGATAAGTTACATCCCCTCCACCTCCTCCTCCCCAAACCCTTAGGCTGGAGGCTCCAGCAGGGTAGGTTATTCCAGAAGATAATGCAAATGAGTAGAGTTGTATGAGCTGGGAGAAAGGAAAAGTCTCTCAGGGGATCCCGTTGTGAGTGGGCTAAAACAGATGTGTTAGCAGCTGCTCAGCTAGATAATGAGTCAGCCCCCAGTGCATGTGGATAATCTACAAGGCAGCTAATCCATTCACAGATGATCAAGAATTGACCATATGCCACATCAGGACTATGTGTGTAGGCAGCACATAAGGAAACAGGGAGAACAAAAATTTGACTCTTATCTTAAAAGGAGAAAAATCTCGTAAAATCATTCAGCTAATCATAGTAGCCCTATCTCATAATTAAATTTTGTGCTTTTCAAAACATTATAACAAACTCCTTTTAATTTGCTCTCCTGTGAAATAGGCATGGTAGGTCTTTCTGCTTACATTTTTTGAGATGAAAGCGTTCATAAAGGGAGAGAAGGAAAGAAGAAAGAGGGGAGAGTAACATTTACTGCTCCTTGACTCTCTGTTAGGCACTAAGACTTGCTCAGAACATAAATAATTAGTGATAAGACAGAGTAGAATATTGGAGATTTAACTAGCAGTCTGATTCTCATAGAGGACAATATCTTTTGTAAATCAAATGAAGCATGCTTTTTAAGTATGACTACTTTTCTCACTATATATGCACAAATCACAAAATTCCATGCTAACTTCGTAGAATCACTGTCTTTTCTTCTTCCCATTTGAGTTTAATTTTGCAATTACCCCTTGGTGTAATTGCATATGAACTTGACAATTTATTCAATATCATCAAGTGGGCTTGTGAAAAATTCAGATTCCTGGGACCTCCTCCCTAGAGGTCAAATCTACTTGGTTTTGAGAAGGGCTGGGAGCTTCACATTTAAACAACTACTCTATCTCTGGAACTCTGAGAAATTGTTTGAATAACACTTCTGGAGCAGTGGTACTCACTCAGGGATAATTTTGTGCCCCCAGGAGACATTTGGCAACAATTGGAAATATTTTTGGTTGTCACAACCAGGGGATGGGGAGTGGTACTGTCATTGAGTGGGTAGAGGCTGGAGATGCTGGTAAGCATCCTACCATGTGCAGGAGAGCCCCTTTCAACATAGACTTATCTGACTCCAAATTTCAATACTATTAATCTAGACCCTATTCTAGTGGGATCATAAAAGCAAGTCACATTCGGTATGCATGGGTGGTTCAGGGTAGAATTCTTGCCTGTCTTGCAAGAGACTCAGATTTGATTCTTGGCCCATGAACACACACCTAAACAGTCAACAGAGGGTGCTGCAATAATGGAATATTCACATTAAAAAAGAATGAAATGTGACCCCCACCGCATATCATGCAAAGAAAAAAATGAAAAGCCAGTTACATGGAAATCATTGAGCCTGATTTACCTTCTTCAGTGAAAGCCTGACTGATATCTTAAGCATTTTAGCTGCATCTAAAAATGCTTTGTTTTTGAGAATGTCATCTATTGTACAATACAGAAAACTAAAGGAGATTTCTCTGATTAGAGATAATTTTGGATTCCATAAGTAAGATTAGACAACCACCGTCAAATTTAATACCTCAATCCCCAGACACAAATAAGGTAGTATACTTGTAAAACTGAGAAGTTACGAAATGTGACTTCAATATCCTAAAGAAACAGTCATGTGTTTGGAAAAATTAATCTGAAGTGTATCCAAATGTATATGATGGCTTAATGACATTTTATGTTCTATGCCTGGGCCTGTAGCCAAATACACATATTCTGAAATTTGTCCATTCCTTCTCATCTGTAGTGGGGAAGGAAAGAATGGGAGATTTTGACTTCCTATGAAGTCTAAACGAAAAGATGTATCATCTCAAGCTTACAGTTTTTCAGTTATTAACCTATCCTTGCCACCCAATCACCTTTCTGTTATCTGAGATGTCCATGTCCCATGCATACGCTGGATAACTCCTTGGGATAATTCTCAATCAACAGTGGCATTTATCATCCCCTCCCCCATGCTTACTCTTTTCCAGGTACCAGGTAGTACCTGGAAAATTATGAAAAATTATGCCTATTCTATCAAGTCCTAGGATGTTCATACATTAATGCACAATTCTCAGTGCACTTCTGAAGTTTGTTTATGTCAATGATTGATCCAGTCATTCATTCAACAATTATTTATTGAGTGACCACCATGTACAGGCTTTTTTCTATATGCTGTCAATAAAGAAGGAACACCAGGGCAAAATTGTGACCTTCCTTGATCTTATTAGTGAGCAAAAAATGCAGTAGACAATTTTTTTTAATTATGTCTTCTGTGAGGGAGAATTAGCAGGATAATGAGGTAGAGTAATGCGGAATGATGATTTTTCTATGTAGAGTTGTAAAAGAAGCACCACTGACATTATTTTTCTGCTTCCAGAGTGACTCATTTTCATGTCCCAGAAGCATCATAATAAATCTGGTAGGAAAGAACACAGAAGAATTCCATGATCAAGTCTTTTAAAACTGCCATAGGAATTTCAGCACAGTCAAGAAAAGGTGTCAATACATGGCAGGTGAGACTTTAATGGTGCCTCCTAATAAAAACGTAACTGTATCTCCACTCATCCTGCAGATTATTCTATCTGCACAAAAAATGTATTAAATCATATTGTATTAGAATTTAACTCGTCATCATGTAGTGAGATGAGAATTAGAGTAAAAATCAAGTTGATTTTAAATATTAACTGTATCCATGTGTCATTTTTGACATATTGTACTTTCTGAAACCCATATTATTTGTTTTTAAAATGAAGATAATATTGAAGGTACCCATCCATGTTGTTTTAGTTTGAAAAAGCTACTTGAATGTGGTATAATGGCTTTTAAAAAGCAAATTTATTAAATTGCAAGTTTGCAGTTCTAAGGCTACGAAAATGTGAAAATGTCCAAATTAATGAAGGGAGTAAAAATATCCAATCAAAGGCCTACCTTGGTTCAAGAAGGCTGATGATGTTCAGGGTTTCTGTCTCAGCTGGAAAGGCACATGACTGCAAGCTTTCTCTCCAGGAATCTTCAATGGCTTCCCCTGTCTTGTTGATTCTCAGCCTTTTCCAAAATGGTTCCCTCTTAAAGGGCTCCAGTAAGCAACCCTGCCTTGAATGGGTGGAGACACATCTCCATGAAAGCCATCTAATCAAAAGTTGCCATCCATAATTGGGAGGGTCACATCTCCATGGGAACAATCAAAATGATTCCACCCAGCAATATTGAATGAGGATTAAGGGATGTGACTTTTCTGGGGTCCACAGCAGATTCAAACCAGCACACATCCTATCCCTGCTGCAAGCATCACTTCATGCAGTTGAGTTATTTTTGATAAACTTATGTCCATGGGCTTTCTTTTGCCCTTCTGCAAATCCCAGTCTCCTTTGCTAGTGGTTCCTTCTCCAGCATCTCTCTAAACACTGGAGAACCTCAGGGTTTTTTGCAAGTCACCCTAGGGTTTTTTTTTTATCTATACCTTTGCCTATAAACATTATTTACAGGCTGATGCTTCTCAAAATTTGATCTCCAGTACAGAGCCCTAATGGTACTGTGAATCCACATATGAACGTATCTGTGTGAATGTGTAAATATAAAAGTATTTGCGATTATATGAATATTAACGTACTTGAAGTAGAACACTTGATCCTTCTCTCCAAATTTCATTATGCTTAAAGTCATCATCTTAATTTAGGGTTTGCACATGTGCTAAATATTTCTAGGCATTGTACATCCCCTGACTAGTCTTAAAACATCCCCAAACTCAAATTACTATTGCGATAATCTTACATTCAGTAACTTCATTGCCATTTTTGCCTTTTTTCAATCCAATACTGCACACAGAAGGTGGAATCAGTCTAAAATAAAACGTCAGTAAATGCTTTAACATTGCTCTTAGATCAAAATTCAGAATCTTTCACATGACCTCAGTTGCCTGTATTATCTTGTCCGTATTATCTGTCTTCTCATTTTTGATAACTCATCTTGCTGTCCATTATTCTTCTAATGGGCCATCTCTCTGACATTTCTCATCTGCTGTTTCCTCTGTAATATTTTCTCCTCTCTGCTCTTCTTGACACAGATTGAATGCCTCTTCCCCAGGGAGACTGTCCCAGCATGGCCCCCAGCTCCACCCCCCTTGTTAGATTGACTTCCCTTGTTATAGAACTCTCATTTATTTGCTTCGCATAACTTACCATAAATATAAATACTTTGTTTTATATGTGATTTTTCTGATTAGTGCTACCTCTTCCATGAGGACACAAGATGGCCAAAGAGAGGATATAAATCTGCTTTGTTCACTGGTTTATTCTACACCAAATGTTCTGGCTGGCATGTGATGTGGTTCAATAATTATTTTTGAATGAATGAATTCATAATAAAATCCTCATTATTATTTTGGGCAACCATGATATCTCCTAGTAATAAAAATTTTTATTTAAAGAAATTTCAATTCATTGTAATGATTTATATCACACTCAATCTGCTTATAATTACCTGGTCACACAATCCATCGCTTTTTTCATTCACCAATCATATTTTGAGTGTTACTAAGCCTTAAGCATTGTATTAGGCTCAAATTATTTAAGCATAGGAGAACATTGCTGTTGTCCTGGCTTGTGTGTGTGTGTGTGTGTGTAAAATTTGTTTGTGGTATTAATATTTATCAATCAAAGTTATACACTAAAATAGCAGGCAGCCATAAAAAGAAGAGATGGTTGCCAAAAAGATATTCAAGAGTAAAGAAGGGGAGAGTTTCTCAGTGCAATATTTATAACTATCCAAGACCATATCTAAGGGCTGGAAAAAAATTCTGTAGCTGAGAAAGACAAAGGTCACTAAGTTATTTTAATTAAAGCAATTCATTTGAGGGCAAAGGGACAAATTCTATGGAAGACAGAGCTCCCAGATTTCAACTCCTGCTGTCAGTGGTAGATTTTACCTCAGAGTGAGATGGGACAATTCATATTCTAAGCTAAAAGCAAATAACTTTAATTAAGCCTGGCTCATGGGTCCAAGCTTGGGAGACCTTTTTAATAAAAGAGATCACATGAATGGAGAAAATTCTATTCACAACCTCACCAGGCTATTTTTCCCCTCCTTTTGAACCGCCTTTGACAGTTTCTTCAGCATATTTGTGGATGAGAGTAGATGAAAGAAAAGCAATTTTGACCTATGACTTGAAATTTATGAAATGAGAATTAGTGATGGTGCTACAGACACTTCATTGGCAATACTCAAGAGTCAGAATAAAGTAATTTAAAAAGCATCCAGTCTTTAATATTTCTCTATATGAGGATTCATTTTCTGTGTAGAGAGAGAGATGTACCTATTCATTGTTGGTAGGAAAGTCAAGTGGTATAGTTTCTCTGGAGGACAGTGTGGGGGCTCCAAAGGAGGCTAAGTGTGGGGTTGCTATATGATCCTGAAACCCCATAGTTGGGTGTATTCTTGGAGGAACTGAGAGTGGAGGCACAAATAGACATTTGCACAACTGTATTTATGGCAGCAGTGTTCCCCATTTTGCAATGGATGGAGGTGATCTAAAGGTACATCAACTAAGGAATGTGGTGTATGCATACAATCGACTATTGAGCAGATGCAAGAAGGAATGAAGTTGTGAGGCATGCAACTAGGTGAATGAACCTTGAGGACGGTATATTGAATGAAAAAATCCAGAAATGAAAAGACAAATATTATAATGCCTCACTAATGTGGACTAATTATTGCAAATTCTGAAGATTGAATTTGAGAGAACAGGTTATCAGGTGAAGGCCTATTGTAAAGGTTCCTAAATTCCATCCTCTTACAGCAGTCACATCTGTTCTGGAATTGTAACTGTTATTTCTAGATTCTGACTTGCTGAGCATTTTGTGTAATGTGGTCATTCCCTGGAACTTTGGGTATTTGAGTGACACCTGAGACTCAGAGCTACAGCTCTACAACTATGAAAGTCAGCATTATCCCATACTGCAACTGTTAAAAAGACTGAAAAAAGTGATCAGATTCCAATTAGAGATATGAATAAAGCTGATCCAGGTAGGACTAAGTGAATCAGAATAAAGGATAAATAATGATTTTAAAACTTCGACTTCTGTGTGATACCAAAGGAAGAGATGTTTACTTGGTGCAACATTTATATTTTCAATAACACACTATCTAACTTAACTTGTATGGTTAGTTTATATGAACACCATAACCACATGGAAACTTGAATAGAGAATGAGATCTTGTTGATTGGTACAGGTTGGTGAGATGCCCTTAGACATCTCAGAGTAATTTGGGCAGAAGATGAGAAGGTATTTGTAAAGTTCTCTTGAGGGACTGGGGAAAAAGGTGGAAAATTAAACTTCTCCACCTGGGGAAGTCTTAATATTCTTGCAAGCATTGAGGACTGGCAATTTGATGGGCCAGGCCCTCAATCTTGGGGCTTGCTGTTATGAAACATAATCCTGCAAAGAAGCTGAGCCCACTTATGATTGTGCCTGAGAGTCACTCCCAAAGAAACTCTTTTGTTGCTCAGATGTGGTCTCTCTATGTGGCAGGTGAACTCACTGCCCTCTGTCCTATGTAGGACATGACTCCCAGGAATGTGCTCGAGCTTGAGAAAGATATCTTAACCAAAAAGGGGAAGAAAAATGAAACAAAATAAAGTTTCAGTGGCTGAAAGATTTCAAATAGAGTTGTGAGGTCATTCTAGAGGTTATTCCTATGCATTATATAGATATTTCTCTTTAGTTTTTTGTGTATTAGAATAGCTAGAAGGAAATACCTGAAACAGTTCAACTTTACTATAATAGCATTATAGTAAAGTTTTTTGTGTATTAGAATAGCCAGAAGGAAATACCTGAAACAGTTCAACTTTACTATAATAGCATTGATTCTCGAAGATGATTGATTAACTATACAGCATTTAAGGTGTGACCCTGTGATTGTGAAAACCTTGTGACTGACACACCTTTTATATAGTGTATGGGCAGGTAGGTAAGAAAACAAAAAGAGAAAAAAATGAATAATGGGGTGGTGAGAGTGTGGGATGTTTTGGATGTTCTTTTTTACTTTTGTTTTTACTTTTCTTCTTATTATTATTAATTTATTTTTTGATAATGAAAATGTTAAATAATTGATTGTAATTAAAAATACACAGCTATATGATGATACTGTGAACCACTGATTGCAAAATTTGGATGACTATATGGTATGTGAATAAATATATCTCAAAAAATTGCATTAAAAGTAGAATGTCTTTCATCCTCCTTTCATGCAGCAAATTAATTCAACAAATAACCACCATGTGCTAGTTACTGTTCTAGACTCAAGTTGGAATAGAGTGTAAAATAAAATAAAAATATATGGAGTATATATTATAGCGATCTAAAATTAAAGTATACATATTTATCTATTATATTATGGCAATATATTTATGCATCAGATGGTATAAAGAGCTATGAAGTAAAAATCAACCATTAAAATAGGACAAAAGGAAAGAGCATGCTGGCAGTGAAGGAGAGACAATGTCCACTTAAGTGCTTCTTTTAACCTGCACCTCTGTACATGGTGTGGCAGTCAGAATTCTCTAAATTTGGGAAGTTCCTTCTTTCCATTGAGTTTTACACTTCGATTGATCAGTGAGGTTCTCTCTTGCTCATAATTTGACAGGCATATATTTCTAAGAGATTTAATTTGGGCCAGATATAGAATCTGCTATAGTCTCTGGATTAGAGTAACACAAATGTCGTTCAATGTGCAATGTCGGTGTCTTTGAAACATTGTTTTGAATAATTAAGCCGACCAGAGAAATAACCAACAAGAAAAACAAACTGAATGCATTGGACCATCCAAGGTAAATGTTAGGCTATTGCATCATCTATATCATTGAAATGCAGAGGGAAGTAGCTATGTGTCAATGCTATCTTTCCATTATCCAAGGTGTCCCTTCATGCCTCTCATGGGCCCATTTGCCCCTTCACTAGATGAGCTTGTGATTTTCACGCAGTTTTTCTCCTTTGTGGAATGTTGATAACTGCCTCAGAGATTAAATGTTCATTTTAATTACTCTAAAACTTCTCTCAAAACTTAGGGCAATTAAATAAATGTTGGCTTAATTGAGTATAGCAGGCAAATTTAATTTTTACAAAAAATCATGGCTTGCTCTGAGAAAAGTATTAGGAATTCCTTCCACATCTCTGTGAATGGGGGGCAATAAGGTAGAATCAAGGACGTCAAGATAATTAGCGACTTCAAGGTAGAGAGGAACATTGTTTCATGACTGTTCATCCATCAATAAGAAAGAGAAATTTATGAGGACTGCAATCTTTTTTCTGTTTATTTTTGTTGTTTTTAATGTATTTTTACGGAAATATCTTCACACACACTATAATCCATCCAAAGTACACATTCAAAATTTCACAATATCATAACATAGTTGTGAATTCATTATCATGATCATTTTTAGAATATTTGCATTCTACCAGAAAACGAAATTAAAATAAAGAGAAAACCCCAATCATCCCACAGACATTACTGCTCCTACTTTTTGGCCCCTAGTATTACAATCTACCCAATTTTAAGACTTAAACAATAGAGGTAGGTTAACTAAGACAGTGTGGTATTGTCTTAGTTATATATATATATATATATATGTCTTTGGAACAGAACAAAACATCCTGAAGGAGATCCAAACAAACATGAGTAATATAGTTATACAATCATTATTAAAGATCAGGGCTCCTGGATTACATTTCAACAACTTCAGGTATTTCCTTCTGACTATTCTAATATACTAGACTCTGAAAAGAAATATCTACATAATGAGCCAATAGTTATAGTCATTTGATAAACCCTACTTTCTCAATTACACCTCCTCACTCTCATTTGATCTTTCTTCAATTTTCAGGGCTATCTGGGCAATAACTATTTTAACTTCTTCATGCTGGAAAAGGGTTACTGACCTTCTGGGATAGAGAAATAAATCTGGTTGCTGTTCTGGGAGACATTGGTACCTCTGGATTTCAGGACTTATCTGACCTGTGATCAATATGGGGGCCTTAAGTTTCTGAGAAAATAAACTTACAAAGAGAAACCTTCATGGAAACTATGATATAGCTCAGAGCATTTCCTAAGGTTTTCAAGAATACTGTTTTTTGGGGGATGGCATACTGTAGTAGCTTGAAATATCTGGCTAAGTAGTTTGAAATACCTGGCTTGCATACGATTAACCTCCAAATGATCTCTCAACTCTATCTTGAAATGTCTTACCCACTGAAACTTTGCTTCATTCTTTTTCTTCTCCCCCCTTTTAGTCGTTCAAAATCCCATGATGCCAGAGCCAAGCTCATCCCTGGGAGTCATGGCCCATGTTTCCAGGGAGAATTACACCCCTGGGAGTCATATCCATGTAGCAGAATGAGTAGTGAGTTTATTTGTAGACTTGGCTTAAAGAGTGAGGCCACAAAAGAGGCTCACTGGGGGTGACTGTTAGGCATAGTTATAAGTAGGCTTAGCTTTACCATTGCTGAAGTAAGTTTCATAAGGTCAAGTCTCAAGATTGAGGGCTTAAATTATTAAACTGAGGATCCTCAATGTCTGAGAGAATATCAGGAATTCCTCAGGTAGGAAGGTTAATAGTGACACATCTTTTCCCCAGTCCCTCACAGGGACTTCACAAGTGTTTTTTTTTTCTTTCTTTATTTCTGCCCAAAATATTCTGGAATGTATACTGGTATTATATTAACCTGTACATAATAATAATAATATCACATTCATATTCCCTTGTAATTAGATTGTTTAAATAAACTGACCAGCAGATTACATTAGATAGAATACTACAAACAATTTAAATTTTGGATGAAATATGCGTCTCTACCTTTTGTCTCTCTCAGAGGTTCAAGTTTTAAAATACAGACAATATCATACTTGACCCTGCATTCTGATTTACCTCATTCCTAACCGGTTCCATTACATACATATCTCTAACTGGAACCTGATCTCCTTTTCAGTTTCTTTAACAGTTGCTTCATGGAGGAATGATGACTTTTATTTAGAGCTGCAAACCTCTAATTCTGAGTTTCCAGTGTTCCACAGATACCCAATGTTCCGGAGAATTACCAGGTTATACACAAAAGAGTACAGCACCTCAGAATTTAGAAATAACAGCTAAAATTCAGGATAGATTGTGACTGCTATTAAGAGTTTACAATCTATGAACCTTTACAATGAGCCTCATTTGAACTTTCTGAACTCCTTAATCACTGATTGCCCAACTCTGTCCACTTTCTAACCCCTGATAACCTATGCACTCAAATTCAATTCTCGAAGTTTGCACAGCACAGTTACTTTATATTAGTGAGACCATACATTGTTTGTCCATTTTTTTCTGGCTTATTTCATTCAATATAATATCCTCAAAGCTCATTCTTCTAGTTACACACCACCCAACTTCAATCCTTCCTGCAGCCACTCATTATTCCATCATATGCACACACCATGTTTTGCCCTTCCATCCATCAGCCAGTGTACCCTTAGGCCACCTCAATCCACCACAAACCGTAAAAAATGCCACCATAAACAACAGTGTGCAAATGCCTATTTGTGTCCCTACTTTAAATTCTTCCAAGGCATTTTCTTCTAATGGGATCATGTGTCAACCCTATATTTAGTCTCCTGTGGAACCACCACACTGCCCTCCAGAGGGGCTGCACCATTCTACTTCCTTCTGGTATAATCAGATAAGTTCCACGTTGCTAAAAATCTAGATTGATATCAATCAGAAGAAATATGAAAAAAATCTGGCAAAATTGTATGCTGCAGCACATATTTTTAATGGAAAAAAAAGCACGATTGTTTTGTTTTCCAATTTAGTAATTATCACCTATTTCAATAATTGATAAAACATAAATTATAATTCCCATGGTGCCAACATTAAACCAATACAATTTTCTAACAGCTGGCATTGTTGTATCTTAAAATGTTAGCCTGCTGGATAAATATCTTCTTAAGGAAACAGCGTGTATGGCCTTCCCAGAGCCAGACTTCTAAATGTTACAGCAGTTCTAACATTCTTTCAATTAAATAAAAATTAAAGCTCAGAAAATGTCATAAAAGGGTAACCTAATATTTGACCCTTATTGTGCTTATGTAAAGGGATATTTACAACTGTGCATTCAGAAGAGGTCAACTTTCCTTTCCAAGTTCCATGAAAACAAGTTTTAAAATACTGTTTGAATTAACTTTAGGGGGCCTTGTACACAATCTCTATTGATTTTTATTCTAATTCAATTCTGAGAATAGTTTGCAAAGTAGCTTCTTTTTTTTCTTTCATTTGACAACAAAAATAGGGCAAGTAAAGTTTTCAGTTAAGTTCTTGTCCAAGACTACACACACTTATAGCCATTAATCACACTCAAAGGTAAATTCAATAATCTCTTCCAAATGGATGCACCTAATCATCTGTGTATCCAGACCATATAAGGAAATTTAGATATCAGGATCACATGTAGACCCTTAATGTAAATAACTCTTCTTTTTAAAGCCTAATAGATCAGTCGCTTGTGAACAAAGGAATGCTCTTTTCATTTGATATTATAAACCATCCTGTCATTGAAAACAGTTATTCAGTCATACAGCAACATTCTCTGCTTACAATTTAATAATTCTAATTCCTTTTGCCTTTTCTTATAGCTCCTATTTGCCATCACTTTAATCATTTGTGGATAAAAATCTTTTCACTTCTACCATTTCCAATACATCTATGTCCATAGAGCACAGTGTCATCTCTAAGAAATACCTTCTAGCTAGAATTTACCAGAAGGAGAAGAATAAATTATCCTATGAAAAAGATTTTGCTTTGAAAATGAAATGACAGAATGTGTATAATAACATCATATACCTTTCCAGGTTTGTGCATTCTAATTGCACACAAGTTGCCTTCCTTTGAAAGTTTCTCTTTCATTTTGTGTTGATTTGGTGTAATCCCATATGTGCTCTGCCAGTATAGAGTTTGATGCCTTGCAGATAAGAAATCAAATGAGAATAGAAAGTGTCTACTTAGATAGCAGGGTATTAATCGATAGCACTCATTTTAGCAAACATTTGCATTCTTGAATCACAGATTTTGCAAGTTATACACGATATTAAAGATTTTTACACTACGTTTCAATCTGTATTAATTTATATGTACGGGAAACCCAGGCTCAGAGTGAAGACATGACTCTTGCCTCTATGGTAGTTGTGTATCGGGTGTGTGTGTGTACTGTATCAAAAAAGGATGATATATGTGTTTTAAGTTAACCTCCTTTTAGAGGTGACATTGGCAGGAACCACCATTTCTCCAACAGAGCTATATTTATTTATTCAGCATAAATCATTTAAATCAATTCTTCTTCCAGACCCTATATTAAAGAAGGTATTGATAAAAAAAATGAATAATGCAAAGTCTCTATACTTAAGAAGCACACAAAGGAGATTCCAATTTTGTATCACCTAGACTCCTAGAGGGTATTTGTCACAAGCTATCATTTCTTGGAAATTCAGGTTCAAAGTGAAAAAAGTATTATGAGGATCTACCTTTTGATTTAAGATGTAAAGCTATCTATGGTTCAGTGAGGTTAATGTATAAAAAATGTATTTATTTCTGATTCAGAATCAGAGACATTTTCATTAAGAAGATAGGATGTTCTAATACTTAAAGTCATAGATGAATTTTTCACCTCTTCTTAACTTTAGTTACTTTTTATTTTTAAATAAAGAGCTTGTGGGAGTTCCAATTAGAGTTGATTATAGTTTGAATGACTTACTTTGGCATGTAAAGACCTAGAAGAGGTTATTCCTTTATAAAGAAAAAAAGTCTGTCTCATATCTATCAAATTTAGTGTTTTCAACTGTTTTCATGAATAAATATCTATGGCACTCGACTGGACAGAAAAATTAAAAGTAGATCACTGAAACTGAACATATAAAATTCTGAGGAAAGTTGATCTGAAACAGTATTTAGAATACACAAAATTGAAATCTAATAAAAATATTTAAGCCTAATACGTAGCCAGAATACTTGCTATGGCAATGTAGTTCCTAAAGTTTATTTTTACATTATAATGGGCCCAGAAAATATTAATATTCTTGCCTGAAAATTCTATTCTGTGGATTTTTCTCCACATAATATATTATTTTTCAATTCACATCTTTATTTTGTTTTTAGCATTTTAAAACAGGCAGTGCGACGGTGCCTCAGCAGGCAGAGTTCTCACCTGCCCTGTCGGAGACCCGGGTTCCATTCCCGGTGTCTGCCCACGGCAAAAAAAAAAGTAAAATATATGTATTTTGAACTGGGGGATGTAAATTAAGATTTGGTAGTCCTCCCAGAGGGTACTGAAAAAAATGGTGACGAAGAAAGTAGAAAGCAAGGCATATCAAGAATCGTTTAAGGAACCAGAAGAGCTAAGTGTATAGAGGAGGTAACACAAAATGGACGGAAATTCGTCTTCAAATCTTGAAAGTTCTGCCATGTAGAGAAGGGTACAACCTAATCATTTCTCCCTCAGGAAATCACTGTGTCTTCCGTTTTCGCCATTACTATTATCACAACATTAGTACAATAAGTAAGACCGTTGAATACTGAGGCAGGAACTGAGCCATTTTCATGTTCTTGCTCCATGCAGGTCCTAGAGGATTTAACTGAGAGCAGGAGTATAGAATCTCATAGCTGTTACCTGACAGTGGTCTCACTGGTGCCAAATTTTGTGTCTTAATCGTCACATATGCCCTTTTCATGTTCTTTGTTTTCTGCACATTATTTATCACTATTAAACATCACCTGCCTCCCCCTCCCCCCTTCCACAGTCTCCAAGGGGGTAGAAATTTACTGGATTTTTATTCATTACTCTAACCCTAGCACATAAGATAGTGCCGAACACATAGCAGATGCTCAAAAATATTTAATTAATTAATTAATTATAGCATATAAATTAGCTGTGTGGTAGATTTCAGTGAAACACAGGTGACTTTTATTAAAAAAAAATTGTAGTTAGATTAAATTAAAGATGAAGCCAACTCAGGTGATTGAGAATGCGTTCCCTATCAGTGGAAGTCTTCTTGAAAAGATTATAGGCAAAGCTTTTCAGCAGACATGTGTTAGTGGGACCATTACCAGGAAAACTGTAGGTGCCAGTGATTTTCTGAAGTTGTTTCCATGCTTCTGTTTCTATTAATCACTTATTTTCCCCCAAATTTTAGCCAAACAGCATGCATATATAATACATAAACACACACACCAACCCTAAACCCACATCTTTTCTTTCCCTGTAAGTTTTTTGTTCTCATTAAAATGACTATATGGTTTTATGGAATTTTTCAAGATTCATTTTATACACCATATAAATGTTTGAAAGTTGTTGTGTGACTGCCTTTGGCTTAATTACTTTAAATCATTCTGTAAAGTTTATGTAACATATTAAATGTGGACTTTATTTGCTTCTAGGGAAAAAGTTAAATTTTGAATGCAATCATAACTAACCAAAGTACAAAGTAATTAACACTTTTCAATGCTTTCTGATAAACGCAGCCATAACATAGCAATTAAGCCTTCAAAACCCACAAAGAAGATTCAGGAAATTATAGTCTTTAAAATTTATATTAAAATTTGGAAATCTGATTTAGGTGTTTGTAGATTATGCATGTGTGTATTAGGTAAAGTGGAGAAGAAAGTTCAATTAGTTTAAAGCTTTAACTAAAGAGCTTACAATCAGGTGGTTCTGAATGATTATTTAAAATAGACAATTTTGAGTTGAATGACTTTTACCAATAAAAACAATATGTTGGCTATGTTGGTATTTTTAATTAAAAATAGAACTAAAGAAGAAGCACTCAAAACAATTTAACATATATAAACTGCCTCCTCCAGTACTTACCCTACATCTATTTTTCAATATATAACTGGCATCTGTAAGTTTCACAAGTAAATTTATAAATTACATCTAACTGGATGATTACAAATATTTAGTTCTCAAAAGAGAAGTAGTGCTCATTCTACTTTTATTGTTGTTTTAATACAATTTTGAGTAACAGTTACATAAAATATTACAGATTATCTGTGATATATAATAATAATTAATCAATAAAAATAATATTAAATAAAATCTTGGTTTCAAATTTAATTGCAAGAGAAATGATAACAGTTCTATGACACACATTTTTAATTTCCCCAATTATCTATTTCATTATTTACTCACTAATCAAGAGGTTAAAGGGTTATGGATCTGATTTTGCTTCATCCCTCCAGTTGAAAATTACAGTATGCATTATGTTAAAATTGTTAAAATTATAGCATAAAATTATGTTAGTTGTATTATAAAATTATAACAACTTGAAATATATTTTCAAGAAAATGAATCAAACCTTATTTTTATTGATGGCCTGTTGGCTAGAATATATAACAGGAATTTTTTTTCTTTCATTTTTAAAGTTATTTCTACCTTCATGAATTTGGCTGGGTGGTCTTGGGCCATGATTAACCTCTCTATGCCTCTGTCTCCATTCCTATATATTGTAGATATTGATGACACCTTGTATTGTAATGAGATGGTAATGTGTTAATCCAAGTATATTGCTTAGACTGTTGACTGACTCTCAAGTAGCCCGTATTAGATCTTTTTCTTTGTGAAGCCCATTATAGCATATTAAAATGGAGTTATAAAATTACAAACATGGAAAAATCAGAGAATCAAAGAATATTACAGTGAGAACATTATTATCACTCTACTGAAAAGTCTTACGCCTGGCCTCTACCTGGATTTCACAAGTGAAAAAAATGAAAGAACTTTCCATAACTTGACAATACGGAACTTAACTTTTTTTTTAAATGTCAGGATGTGATTGTTAAAAACACCACTATAATGCAGTTAAAAGAAAGTGTCCTTAGTATCTCTATATTCAATGTTATATACATATGTATGGATATGTATACGTGTGTGTACGCATACACACACACACACACCAAACATGCACTATGTCCTATGACCTTTTCAAGAATTATCTCTTTCTGATTGAATTTATCTAACTCCCTTTCCCAATTAAAAGGGCAGAGAAGTTGTTGTGTATGGTGTATGCCATGGAGGGAGATGGTTACAAACATGTTTTATCAAAGATGGAGTTTCTAGCAATCCATTTATATGGAATATTGAAAAGGTCAAAGTAATACAGCATGCTCTTTAATTTTTTTAAAATATGAAGCATTAAAATTCTGATATCTCATTCAGGGTTGTAATGACACTATGACACAAATTGAACTTACTATTTTAACAGTGATAGTAATGAGAAAAACGCTCATGAAAGAGTGAACCAATAAGATAATTTAAATATTAAAACACACTATGAGTTTAATTGTGTAAAGTCAATTAGGAAGACCTCTAATTTCTTTAGTGAGGATTCTCAAACTTGAGTATCAATTTTCTGAAAGTTCTCAAGATGAAAGCATCAACGGTTTATATAATCATTGATTTTAAGATTAATAAATTAACTCTATGAGTAATCAGATGAGAAGATGGGTTGGGAGAAATCCTCAAATCTCAGTCTCTGAGTAGAGGCTAGGACTCCATTCTCTAGATCTTCATTCTGTGCCTAACTTACTTATTTTTCAACTAATCATTGATTATGTGCCAGCTACTACCCTGTCTTCTTTCCACTTGTAAAAAAAAAAAAAAGTAAAATAAATTAAATTAAAATCCTGCCACTTCTACAAAGAAAAAGGAATCACTAGACCATTTTTACAGATATGAAAAGTATTTTGCATCTATGAAAAGGTAAATAAAGCTCAGACTTCTTTTATGATATCTTTAAGAACTATTGACTCATTGGTACTATCCAGAATAGAGATGTGGCTGAGTACAGAGAAGGGTCTATTAGGCAATCTGCTGGTAAATTTCACCAATGTGAACAAGAAAATTGGATCTTTACAAATTTGTTTTAGTTTCTCAGCACTAAAACAAAGATCATACAATGGGCTATCTTAAACAACAGGAATTTATTGGTTCACAGTTTTGAGAATAGGATAATTCCAAAATCAAAATATAAGCAAGGCAGTGTTTTTTTCCCCAAAGACAAGCATTCTGGGGTTAGTTGTTGGTGATCAGTTGACCTTGCTGTTACCAACAGCTGGCTGCTCCTCATGGTTTTTCCCTATGTGATCTTTTCTATATGGCCTCCAGTAATAAAATTGAGACCATTGTTATTTAATTGGGTCACACCATAACAGAAGTAGCCTCATCAGTGGGTTCATAACCATAGTAATGGACTAAGATTACGAACATGTTTTTCTGAGATACTTAACTCCAAACCACCACAGTCCATACTCTGGACCCCCAAAAGACATGCTAGTCCCACATGCAAAATATATTCACTCTATCACAAGCTCTCCAAAGCCTTAAGTGATTTCAGTAACAATGCTACATAGAAAGTCTCATCAAAATCACTTATGGGTGTGGTCCATCCTGCAGCAAAGTTCTTCTCTTTCTGTAGAACTGTAAAACCTAAACAACAATTTATCTGCTTACAATGTGACAGGCATATGATAATCATTCCTCTTCCAGAAGGGAGCTATTGAGGGGCAGAGAATAGGGCTCACAGATCCCAAAGTAATACAAAACCCAGCAGGGAACACTATTTGATTGCAAGGTCTGAGAGTCATCTATGCCTTGATGTTTCGTCTTCCAGGTCTGCTGGGGTGACAGCCTCACTTTGCTTCCAAATGCTTGTGCTGTGGCTATGCTTTCCCTGTAGATCACAGACCCCACCATCTCAAAACATTGCAGGGGAGCACAGTGGCTCAGCAGGCAGAGTTCTTGCCTGCCATGCCGGAGACCTGGGTTCGATTCCTGGTGCCTGTCCATGCAAAAAACAAAAAGGAAAAAAAAAAACAAAATATTGGATGGTGGCACTCTCCTAGGATAAGAGGACGTGAGGCCTTCCCCCTTCAATACCTGGGCAGGTAGGCCTGCCCTGTCCACACAGGTGGGCCTACACTCATAGTCTGAGGACATTGTTTTGGTCCAGACATTTGCTTTCATGGTTCTTCTCTTAAAGTCATTCTTTCTCCAATTCATCCCTTCTCTCTCCCTTTCATCCAGGCTGGCAGTGGTTCTACTCATACAAATTTTGCAAAAATCTTGTCAGCTTTGCATGCAGTTGAAGTGGTCCAAAACATCAGCCAATAGAACTTTCCACAGATCCTTCCACAGAAACTTCATTTCCATTCCGGTTTCCCATGGAAATGGCTGTGTAGATCCATATTCTGTGGCACCCTCTTTAGCAAGGTGTTGTTCAGTTATGTCCTCACATGGAGCCTGTTCTCTAGGGACTCACTTCCTGGGTGCTCAGAGAGGTCCTTAATAGAGCCATTTCTGGCCTTAGTGTCAGAAAACACTATCTGAATAGGCTGAGAATTTTCAAAAGCATACATTTCTGGATACTAAGTGCTTAGGAGTTCAATTTTTAGCTTTTCCCCTTCCTTACATTTTATTATATGCTTCAACCTGTACCTTCCACTCCTCAGCTAAATGTCCACATTCATCACTTTCAAATTCAGCCTTCTATCCAACATTAGAACACAGTTTCACTGTTCTCTGCCACCATATAACAAGGATCCCCTTTCCTTTGGTTTCCAATAATACATTCATCATTTCCTTCCGAGGTCTCAAAAAAGTACCCAAAATGCCATATTTCTACTAACAGTCTCTTCAAAGCAATCTAGGTTTTATTATCAAGCTTTACTCATTACTGAATTTCAAATCCATTTCTGTATTTCTAGATATTTGTCATGGTAGCACCACACTTTCTAGTACCAAAAATTGTTTTAGTTTCCTAGCTACTAAAACAAATACCATACAATGGAATAGCTTTTAAAATGAGAACCTATTGGTTCATGGTTTTGGGACAAGGAGAAGTCCAAAATTGAGGTGCCAGCAAGATGATGTTTTCTCCCAAAAGACTGTGGCATTGGGGCTGATGGTGGCAATTCTTGGTGCTTTTATGTCACATGACAATGCACATGGAAACATTTTCTTTCCCTTCTGTTCATTTGACCTCCAGCTTCTGGCTGCTCCCTGTGGCTTCTCCCTCCATGGCCTTTTGTATAAGGGCTCCAGTAAAAGGATTAAAACCCATCCTAATTCAGTTGGGCCACACCCTAATTGAATGTTGGGTAGAAAGGTGTGGTCTAAAATTTGAGATTGTGGGATTTAAGGAAGGATGAGTATACATGAATGGTCACATAAGATGGAGAATCACAGGCAAAAACTTAATGACAGACACTTATATTCAGTGCAGAATAGAGATTTTGTTTTAAATCAAATGAAGTCAGAACAGCTTACAGAATTAAAACTGTGAGAGGAAGGCAATAAAAACAACATCCTAATTCCAGCATACTGGACATTACAACAGAAGCAAACTTATCCTCAATTATAAATAAGCATATTCACAAATAATGCAATTCATTATTAATTAATATATTCATTAATAATTTTATTGACTGTCTCATACATGCCTGGCACAGTGGTAAACTAAACACATTTTTTATCTCTAATTATCATTCCCTACTATAATCGCTGATATTTTAATATTCCCCTTCAATTGAGAGTGATCCCTTTAAATTATTAAAACTAATAAGCCTTTATATTTTACTAACATTTTCAGTGTCACAAAAAGTATAGAAAATGAGAGGTTTACAATAGTGTTTTTTGAGTAAACCAAATCTTAATTATACATATGTATAAAAATATCAATTATATATCTATATCTATATATCAACATATATATTGATATATCTTACCCTTGCACCCCCTTCTCCCAATTTGGCTGGCTCTGGAAGTTGCCATAGCATTGTAAACCTGTTATTTGGTTCATCTTGGGGTAGCCTTATAATCTCACATCTTTGACTTGATACAGCTCTATGTTTGACCTTTAAATCTTCTGGGTTTCCCTGCTTGTATTTATGGATAAAACTGGTAGCTCCTTGAGAATATAGGTCTTTTCCCAAACCTAAAGAGACATGTCCTGTCATCAATCAGTGCCTTTACCTCTTCTCTTCCAGGTGATGGGTCACGGCTCATAAAGGGATTCTTGGCCTAAAATCTCAGCCTACCCTGAATTAGAATACAATCCTCCATCAACATTGCTTGAAATCCTTCCTCTTTAATTCCCATCCAAGATTTCTTTGGATATACACACTGGCCAGGAAGGAACCCCAAATATCATGCTCTATAGGATATTGCTTATGACTTTTTGTCTCACTTTGTTCATTATCAACATTTTCCCTTTCATGGTCCACATCATGCTTTCCTTCAGCTTCATGGCTGAGCTCTTAAGGTCATTGCATTTAAGTGTGTTCACTCTATTCCTTGCCTTACTCTGACCAGCTTGCTATTCTATCCTGACCCTACCACACACACACATACACATATACACAATTCTATTTGTATTCAGAAAAAATTATTTTTCCTCGAGTAATATTTTTTAAAATCATCCCATTTTGACTCAGCCATGGATATCTTAAGAGCCTAAAAAGATGACCACCACCCTTGGAGAATATTAAATAACTGATGTTACTTTTTAAAGAAAGCACTAGATGAGAACAATGATTGTGATGCTGCCGAATTAGAGGTGTGTATTCTGGTTGACAGTTCATCTAAATGACTGACAGAACATTTCATTTCCTGGCTATGGACTTGGCATTTATTTCTTATTGACAGGAATACTATTATTTCTACTTGGAAAATGCCCTACTCTCCATTGGCTGTCTAGCTTTTCCATATATTTTGTTTTAACTTGGACATTACTCCCTCCCCAAAATTAAGTCTTGATCAGAAGCATTGTCCATGTGCTTTCTTATTACCCTCTTTTTGTAGGCCCCAATTTGAGAACCAGCACTGTCTATATGCTATTAATATTCCTACTGGACTTCTATTAGTACTCCCTAAGCAAATTTGTTCTGATTTGGATAGATAATTGTACATAATAGTCCATTAAAGCTTTTGATCAACATGAAGAACTTAGTAAATTCAATGGTAGAATTTATAACAAAAGAAGAAAAGTGTGATGTTTGTTCATTTTGCATCCTGATGATAATAGTGCTCCTTTAAGCAATTAAAAACTATAAAGTAGTTCCAAGAGCCATGACTGACGTTGTGGACCTCTACGTCTCATAAAATGATCAGTCAAATCTCAGCTACCTTCTGGGTATGAAAATTCTGTGATGGAACATTTCAACAAATGGGTACTTACAATATTTTTAATTGCAGTCTATTTTGCAGGAAAATATATTTGCTATATTTTACAATTCTTGCAACAAAGTAATAAGAAAAAGATGGTAAATATTTGTTTATTTCCACTTAAAAAGCAGTCTCATTTGGATCTCGTAGTATTTAAACAAGAGAAACTAGAATGATAGACTTTCTACTGCAGTGATTGAGAAACATCTACATGATTTACCTAATTACACCTCCAAATTTTCATAGTTTTATGCTTCTAATAGATAAATATTGATGGGGTCTTGCTAATATGAATTTTAGCTTATCTACTTTTCTTTTCTTTATGGAATGACCTGTGCTGGTTTGAAAGGATGTACGTACCCTAGAAAAGCCATGTTTTAATCCCGATTCCATTTTGTAAAGGCAGCTGTTTCTTCTAATCCCTATTGAGTATTGTATGTTTGAAACTGTAATTAGATCATCTCCCTGGAGATGTGATTTAATCAACAGTGGTTGTTAAACTGGATTAAGTGGAGGTATGTCTCCACCCATTTGAGTGGGTCTTGATTAGTTTCTGAAGTCCTATAAAAGAGGAAACATTTTGGAGGATGAGAGAGATTCAGAGAGTTCAGAGCAGAAAGATATAGCCACGAGAAGCAAAATCCACTAGCCAGTGACCTTTGGAGATGAAGAAGGAAAATGCCTCCAGCGGAGCTTCATGAAAGAGGAAGCCAGGAGAAGAAGCTCGCAGATGATGCTGTGTTTGCCATGTGCCCTTCCAGATGAGAGAAACCCTGACTGTGTTCACCATATGACTTTCCAGATGAGAGAGAATGTCTGACTGTGTTAGCCATATGCCCTTCCACTTGAGAGAGAAACCTTGAACTTCATCGGCCTTCTTGAATCAAGGTATCTTTCCCTGGGTGGATGCCTTTGATTGGACTTGTTTTAATTGGAACATTTTCTCAGCCTTAGAACTGTAAACTAGCAACTTATTAAATTCCCCTTTAAAAAAGCCATTCCATTCCTGGCATATTGCATTTCAGCAGCTAGAAAACTAGAACAAGACCTATATTATTTTCCCTGTCAAATCCACACACTGACTCGCCAAAAGAACAATGAGTTAATTTGAAAGCTTAGCATTCATCAAGATTGTTTTCAAAGTATGTGGTCACTGGGGATACCATAATTCTTTCTTGATGTCTGTTTCTTCCAAGTATAAAATTAATGCATTAGACAATCATTATAAGGAAGCTTTCCTAAGTCCTTTCCTAAATCGAATACTTAACTTTAAGGTCTCTTCCTCTGATCATCAGCTATTAAAGAATGTCCTGTTCACATTGACCTTGCTTTTTATTCTAAAGCCAAACACCAATCACAGTAATAATAGTTTCCCTTTGAATAGGACTTTTAGAGACCAGGAAGTTCCTAGACAATATTGCCCTGTAGAGACTTCTTAAAATTGCTATATACTTATAATGATCCAAAGAAGATGTTCATTTTAGTGCTATTTAGAAAAGCAAAAAACAAAACAAAACTAAAGTTGGGGTAAGAAAAAGAAGAAAGGAAGAGCTCAGTATTTAATTCTGTTCCACTACAAAAATATTCTAGGTAAACTTAATTTGTTGGCTTTATTTCAGCTTTACTACACCTATGTATGAAAATAAAGGCTAACCTGCATCAACTTTCTGTTGTGATTTACTATTTCTGGTGATTTACGTTGATTTACTCATTTAATACTAGGTTATTATTATGATTAATATATAGATAAGAAAATTGAGGTTTAGAAAATCTCATCACTCATCAAGACCAATCAGCTGCTAGTAAGTAGTAGATGTAATCATCCAATTCAACTTTATTTTTTCAGTGATTCCAAAGATGTATCTGCAATTCTGCATTACATTTCTAGATGTCAGAAGTGCTAGAGGGATTTATTATCCAATCATATGTCTTTAGTCTGATTAAAGATGAACACATTGCTCCTTGGTTAGCCATTCTGAGAACTCAAGTCACACTTAGTAATTATCATGAATCAGGAATTTTGTGACTACTACAGAGGGAAGGAGAGAAATAGAGTACAACATAAACAACTATTACGAGTCCTTTTTATGGCAATGGCTTTGACATTGTTTAATTCATTTGCTTCTCATAATGATGTTTTGTAGGGTTTTGCCATCTAGTTTCAAGACGTGAAAACTGAAGAGAAGTCATATCCAATATAAATAGAATTGGGATTTAGGCTCAGTTTTCAGTATCTGAGATTCGTGAGGCCTTTCCACTGTCTCACCATGTCCAAACTATTCAATAATTGAAAAGTTACATGGGAAAATGACTTTGAAAAATGGAAATGGTAAATCATTTTGAGAAGAAATAGAAGAGAGAAAATATTAGAATTAGAATTTAGACATATTTCTCTGAGGTAGTGTTAATTGCCAGTAAGGGGAGGAAAATACTACTTTAGATAGAGACAGAGGCATATTAAAGGAGAAATTACCTAGCTATCATGCATTTGACAATTTTTTAAGGCTACAAAGTTCACCTGATTGGAATACAGCAAAGTGAAATATGGACGCTGTCTGATCCCTTAGAGCTTATGAACAATACATAAATTCCATTGTTACTTTTATCATCTTTAGATTGCCGTTATTCTAGAAACATTTACTCCATGTAAGTATATAGAAACAGTGAAATTTTGTATAGAAAATGGATGGTTAAAAAGGGAAACATTTCTTCTCTAATTGTAACCCTTCCAACTTCTCACATAAATTTTATAGTATAAGACAATTTAAATGACAGCAAATGCTAGTGATAAGAGAAGACTCCCATCTAAGGCTTTACAAGTTTGCAGGAATAAACATAATATGCTGTCTTGATTACTGTTGCCAGGGGTACATTGTACTCATGTTAAATTTCTTTTAGAATCCTTTGCCTTGCACCTGGGAATACAGTGGTCAAGTAACATAAGCACTTCAACCCCCACGTTTATGCTGTACAACAAGAGCAGCCCTTATTCATGGCAGATGCAAATAATTGTAAATAAAATATCCCTGTCATATTATTAGTTGATATGAAAATGAATCTTGACATAGAAGACTGAGAATGGAAAAACATTCAGTATACATAGTGGCAGATGATGAAATAAGTGAAATAAATTCCTGAGACAGACTTTTTCCACATCCTAATGACAATTTAAACACGTAGCATGTATTTCCTTTTAACTCTCCATTCTGCACAGGATGGGAAGATTAAGGTTGTTAATTACTAGATTTGGTCACATCTGCACTGGAAGTTCTGTGGCATACAAGTTATAGCATCATGGTTAAGACAATAGACTTTGGAATCAGTCCAACTTGGATTGGAATCCTATATTCTTGACCCAGGGCAATTCAATCAATTTCTCTGGGCCTCAGTTTCCCCATATTTGCAATGGACAATGAAAGTGTCTTTCTCACAATATCTTTATTCAATAAAACAGAGTAAAAAGAACAATGTATGTAAAATTTTAGGCCCAGTGCTTGATAAATAATAAATTATGCATATATTAATGTTGTTAGAATCAGGTATTGTCTATGTCTATGACAAAAACCAGAGTTGTTCTTCATGCAGGACCTGTCTTTATATACTTATATAGCATATTTATATAATATTATATAACAAATACATTTTATAGTATATCTTACATTAAATAATGCAATGTAAATATCCTCAAGCTCTTCCCTCCCCCACCTGCCTCAACTATAAATTCCTTGTCTTTGCTTATTCATTCTCTCTTTCTCTATACACTCCAGTCAGGCAAGTTGTGCTTTGTTATTATTGTTTAAACAGCTAAGTATGGGGGACTGGATGGTGACTGAGAAGGTGATCTCACCCTTGAAGAGCTTACCTGCTAGAAGGGTGGGAACACAAACAACCATGCTTAGCCAATAATTTAATAAAGTAAATTCAGGGACTAATATGTGTAAATGAGCTCATGGGACAGAGGCTAACAGGGTGATGCTTCTGCTTGGCTAGTTGGGGAAAACCTTCTTAAAGCAGTAACATTTGAGGTGAGTAGAGTGCTGTCTTACTAGGGTGGTCTTTTGGACTTTTTAATTTTTTATTTTGAAGTGCTTTGAAACTTACAAGATACAAAAATACATACAAACCCATTTAGAGAGATGCAGCAAACACCCCAGACCCTGATAATAACTAGATCCACTAATTTTAACATTTTGCCATGTATCATTCCACCCCTTTATTTATCTGTCCCTCCATCCATCTATCAACCCATTTCCTGAATACTTGCATGGAGGTTTTATATAAATATATATCATTCTCCTTGAATTTCCATGCAAATTTCCTAAGAACAAGGATATTAACTTATGTCACCACTTTAAGTGCACTTACCAAGTTCAAGAAATTTAACATTGATACACATTTTTTCAGTCTGTATTCCAATTTTTTTCTACGTCCCAGTAACATCCTTCTGACCCTTTTCTCCTCCCTTGCTAGATCCCATGCGAGGATCTAGCAAGGTATTACATTTAATTTACATTGTCTCTTTAGTTGCTTTTTCTTATCCTTTAAAAAACTTCTGGGAACATATATAGAAAATAAACTTTCCAATCTCAGTCACTCTACATTATAAAATTCGGTGGGATTAGGCACATTTAAAATATTGCAATGGCTTTACCAACATCCATTACTAAAACTTTCTCATCTCCTCAAACAGAAACCCAATACCCATTATGCATTAACTCTCAATTCCCACCATCCCCACTGCTGGCAATTTGTATTCTAATTTCTCTCTCTATGAGGTTGTATTTTCTCCAATGTTTTCGTTGTATTTACCATGGGGCTTAAATTTAGCATCCTAAATCTATAAGAAGATGTTTGCTTTGATAGCAATTTAATTTCAGTAATATACACAAATCATGTTCCTATATTCCTCTGCTCCTCCACCTTTATGTAGTTCTCATTATAAATTTATATATATTATGAGTCAAAACCCACTGATTTATCATTAAATCATATGTATTTATTTTTTAGATCCTGGAGGAAATACTACGTAGAGTCATGAACCAAAAGCACAATAGTGTTGGCATTTATATTTACCCATTTCAGTTACCCAAGCTGGAGATGTTTATTTCTTCATGTGATTACACTCTGCTATCTATTGTCCTATCTTTTCAACCTCCAAAAATACCCATAGCATCTCTTATAAGGCCTGTCTAGTAGTGATGTCTAGTAAAAGACATCATCTTTAATTTTATTTAAAATTTTTTTTTCCTTGGGAATGTTTTAATCTCTTCTGAATTTTTGAAAGTTTTGCCAGATATAGAATTCTTGTTTGGCAATTTTTTTAGGTTTAAGTGTATTGCCTCCATGATTTCCTATGAGAGATCAGAACAATCCTGTTGAAGCTCCCTTGTATATGACACAGTGTTCTTTTCTTGAGGTTCTCAGAATTCTCTATATTTGGCGTTTAACAGTTTGTTTACAAAATGCCACAGCGTGGGTCTATTGGACCCTGTTTTGGATTTGTTGAACATCTTGAACGTGTATATTCGTGTATTTTGTTAAATTGGGGAAGTTTTCTGCCATTTTTTGTTTGAATATTCTTTCTGCACCTTTCTCTCTTTCTATTCCTTCTGGGATTCCCACAATGAATGTGTTGGTGCACTTGATGGCTTCCACAAGTCTTGCACTCTCTATTCACATTTCTTCATTCTTTCTATTTCTGCTCCACAAACTGAATGATTTCAACTATCTTATCTTCAAGATCTCTAATTCTTTCTTCTGCTAGTCCCAACCTGCTGTCAACCTTTCTAGGGAATTTTAAACTTCTCTTATTGTAGACTTCAGCTTTGTTTGGATCTTGTCCATAATGTCTATATCTCTATTTATAACCTCTTTGTATTCATCTAATGTTTCCCTGATTTCCTTTAGTTCTTTGTCCATGTTTTCTTTTAGCTCTTTGAGCATATTTAGAGCAACTTTTTAAAAGTCTTTGTCTAATAGGTATCATGTCTGGTCTTCTAATTCATAGTTTGTAATGTTTTGATTCTCTCCTTTGCCTGGGCCATAACTTCCTATTTTGTGTACATAACATAATATTTTGTTGACACCTAGACATTTGATATTTTAAAGTGCAATTGCTGAAATTTAGATTCTAAACTTACATCCAGCTAGTGTTATGACAGATTTTTCTTTGAGTGCCATAAGCCAACAACAACAAAAAGAATGAAAAAAGGAAACACATTTCCCAGTCCTCGCAGTTTGATCCATGCACTGTCCTTCAGGGTTTATCTAAACAATGAGGTTGGAGGAAAGCTCCAGGTCAAACCACAAGGGGCTCCCTTACTATTCTACACAGTCTCTTGTCTTGAGCATACACATGTTGTCTTGGGAATCTCCCCATTTACACATCTGAAAATCCCCACTTCCCTAGGAAACAATTTCTACATAGTCCCAGTCAGTCATTGCACTGTATGCCCTACAGTCAGAGATCCCTTGCCCTAGGCAACATGATTTGACTTCTCTTCTGCAGCATTTTGTAGGAGAGCTTGGTGACATGCCTTCTATATGCAGGGTAAGTTCTGGGTGGTGAGTCCCTCTGGCCACCACCAGACAGATTAGACCAGCCATACATGTTCCTGGTATGTGTATGAGGGTTACACTGTTCCCTCTGGAACTGAGATCAGGGATCTGATAAGGGGTGGAAAAGAGCCCCACCAGAGCACTAGATATTCTTCTGTGTTTAAGTGGCATTTTTTCTTGTTGGTACTTCCCCTGTCATGGTAATTCTTTTACTATTTTTTGGAAGTTTGAGAAAGATGCTTCTGCCAGTTCTTGCTGTTTGTTCAAAGCAACTCTGTGGGGATGGAGTCCTAAAACAGCCCCCTCTGCCATCTTCATCAATGCAACTTTGCATGTCCTCTTGGATTTTTGAAATGAATATTGAGATATTACAAAAAAAAAAAAAAAGAATGGGCACAAAGAAAAGAGAAACATAGACCCAGAATTGGAAATTGTTTGTAAGAGCAGGTGAGTAAATGGAGGGGGTTTGGAGAGAAAAGTGCTAAAGTAACTGTTATACATGAAGTTAGTAGAAGAGAAAGGAGAAAATAATTATTTCATACCATGTGCCCCTTCATGGTGTTGAGAAATGCAAATAAAAGGTATGGCCTATTTTGAAATTGTGTGATCTGTTTTTTTCTTTCCCTAATAGGGCAGGGCTTTATAAACTTAGCATTTGTTGGTGGTAGGGGTATGGGATATGGAGCTGGTTCACTGAGTTTTTCTACCTTTATAGTCTCATTTTCTACCTTTAGAGCCTCATTTTCCTCAGTTGTAAGGTAGCGGAAATAGAAAAAACCTATCTAACAGGGCCCTACTGAGAATTAAGTGTTACTAGTTGTGGACTGCCTTGAAAAGTATTTGACGCATAATAATTAATACATATTTATTAGCTATTATTTTATTTTTAGTGTTTGTTAAAGAATTTTGAGTTGATGAATACATTCTCTCCATAAAATTAATTGCTTTTGCCACACAGTGCCTGTTGGGAAAGGGTCCCTTCTTGATTGGTATGCTACTAAACAATTGTCCTCCAGATTCACAAAACTATCGTAAATACCATGCAACACATTCAGCCATCAGTTGTACATAATTTAATCACTTCAGAGACAACATCATTTGGTTTATAAACACAAGTACCTAATATCTAGTAATAGAGCCAGAGGGAGAAGAAACTAATTAACATCTTAATAAATGCAAAGGGACATAAGGAGACCAAGGCACAACAAAAGAGTTTGATGATCCATTTTTTAAACGAGATTTTTTTCTCTTTTAAATAATGTAGTTTCTAGTTTGACTCTTTAACTCATCATAAATCCAAATGAGATGTTTTGTGAGCACAACATACTCAATTCCTTATACATTTATGAAGTACTTAGTGTTTTTCAGGCTCTACTGATACAGAAGTGTTAAATTTATGGTCCCTCTCCCCTAGGGATCACAGCTTTGTCAGGAAGGAAAAAGACACAGGTATAATTAATGATATAACAATGTGATGAATGCATTGTAAAGATAGAATACGAAGTTCTGGGAATATATAAGAAAGAACAATTAATATAATTTCACAGAAGGTGAAGTATGTGAGTTTAGCCTTGAACGATGAGTCTGGTAAGCATACCAGGTATGGGAAAGGGACAAGGGAAAAGAATCTAGACAGAAGTTTCAACGTGAGCTACAGCTTGGAATCACAAAGAGTTTGGGGGAAATATTGATGTGGGAGAAATTAAAGAACTGGGCACATCATTAAACTCTTCTAAGCTGTCCCACAGACATTGAAATTTGTCTTCTCCATTGAAGAAAACCATTAAGTGGTTTGAAGGAAGCACAGTTCATCACTAGAAACATCTTTTAAAGTAATCATACTGGATATTCCTTTCTAGAAAGAGCAAGCCAACTGTTGGGACATTCCCTGGACAATGTTATTACTTCTCCTGGGAGAGCTGATATCAAATAAAGTTTGATATTTGTACAAGTCTGCATAGCTCTACAAGATGCTTTCTAGATTTTCATTTCATCTAAACTTTATCATAAAACTATTAAACAGGCATCATAATAACCCATGTTTTACAGATGAGGAAAATCTCCGTGAATATCCTGGGATCAACCAGATAATAAATCTGTCTGTTGAGAGTCTACAATGTATAAAACACATATTTTTCCACATGAGTTCTGAACAATCTGAGAAATAGAACAAATAATACATACGCAGGCCAAAACATCTTCTTGGTTACTATTAAGGCAAGTGGCCAGATTGGAAGTTGTGACTTCAAATCTGTCAGCCAGATGGACTTGCTTTACTTTATCCTAGAACTGGAGAAATGCATTCACCCAGTTCCAGGCAGTGACGAACCTTATCTCTTCAAGGGATTAGGTGACTTCCTAAGTCATCTGCTTAGGAAGATGGCTTCCTGGACCTTTGAGCATATGTAGGTGGGCTTGAACTCCAAGAGGAAGAAGTGCAGTATGAAGCTAAACATTTCCAGTCTTCACAAATTTACCTGTGCGATCCTAACTACAGCTCCTCAGGGATAAAGAGTGTAAGGAACATATTGGACCCGAAGTGTCACAATAGCAGATTTCCCTTTATTTGAAATGAAATAATAGGAAGGAGAAGAAGCAACACCACCACTCCCCACCTTCGAATGCTGTCTTTGAACACAGTTAGATAATCTAGATTCCCTATTATTTCCATTATACCCCCACTGACCTTAACCCTAAGTCATTGGTCCTCAGTTTCTCCCCACCTTTCACTCCAAACAGGACCAGTGAGATTCAAAGAAAGATGAAGATTTCCAGCCAAAGGACAATTGAGTTTTGGAAAGAGCATGGTAAGGTTTGAGTTGCTGCACTTACTAATGAAGATTCCTGAAATGCTGTTCCAATGCATGCATTCAGCTAAGCATGTTGGGTAGAGAAGAATGCACTGCAGTCTTTCTGCAAAGGCTCTTTACAAGTGAAAGCTGCCAATGAGCATTAGTGGCATCCACGAGGGAGAACTTCTATGCAGCCCCCTGCACCTTTCACAGAGATCTTGATAAGTCCACTAAAGAAACACATATGCAGGCTTTCCCAGATCAGTGGCATCGTAATGTTCATATAAAACTCTGGTGCTCTTTTTCTACGTGGATGTCACCATTTTGATGGGTCAGGAGGGTCAAATTATGTCATCAATGATGGCTCCATTACATCACCTGGGGAGTGAATCAAATGAAGAAGTGCTGCTCTTCCTAAATAATTATACCTCTATGCATAACACGTGCTGCCTTTGCTGAGAAAATGGTGTTCTAACTTAGCCACACAATGAACTTGGTGAAATGTGCACAATAAAAGCGGTTCCTATTTTGAGCTGCTTTTTAACTAAGAATATGTTATATTACTGCACCTACATAGTCTTTAACACATTGACATTATGTAAATTAAATATGTTAATCCACAACTTGGTGCAATCTTCTCCCATTTAAACTTTTCCCCCTTTTGTTACCAGAGAGGAGAAACAAAAAGAAAAAAAAATGGATGTAAGAAAAGACTCCTGCCAAAGTAATAGCTCTGTTCAGTGTTTTCCCTGTATTCTTATTGTTTAAAATGTGCTTTTCCTGCCAAGGTCCTGTGAAAGTACATTACCTCCACATGCTAATAGACTAATTAAAATATGAATAAATAATAAAAAAACACATTTTCTATAAACTTTTTTTCACCTCTACTCATGAATTTAGAGTTCTTCTGAACTCAGCATAATCAAGAAAATCGCTTACTTTATTGCTTGCCTGCTCAGAAATCTTCAACTTTCATCTCTGTTTTAGGAGTTGCTGGTGCTCTATGGAATTGGAACAAAACTGATATTTAGAATCAAGAAGCCTGCATTTGAGTCTTGACTGTGCAGCAATTATCTTAGTATCTATTAATTTCTCTTAGTGTCTCTTAACAATAGTTATCATTTATATATAATGGATATGAATCTACCTCCATTTCAAGAAGGAATTAAAATGAAGAGATGCTAGTTTTGAGTTCTTCCTTCCATCATCTGTTTGAGAACGCCAGGATTGCATCTGAATTATCCTCTTATCCTCATCAGTTAGTCAAGATTCCAAGCACACTAGAACTTGAGGAAATGTTTATCACATAGAGTTTTTTTGAGGTTTATAGAGTAGGTGTGGTTGCTGGGGTCTGTGAAGGCTGATCTGACACATGGCTAGTAGGAATAGCCTCAAACTGTCCATGTCCCTGATGTTCTAGGTAAAGAAAGGAAGGCAAGCAGTAGGTAAGATGAAAGGCAGTAAAATGGATACACGGAAGATATCCCTGTGGCTTAAATCATGCTAACTGAATTTCAGAACTCCTGAGTATTTAGTGAGCATCCAAGAACACACTGTAATCTACACTTAAGAGCAATGTTTAAAATGTGTTATGTGTTGGAAAGTTACGTTTAACTCAAATTAAACGAATCATTATGGGGAAGGAGAATTTGCATTTATTAGTCACCTACAGTACCAGGGACTGTGACAGGCCCATTTTGTACAACAGTTTGTTTATCCTGCATGACTACCTATGAGATATAGGTAAGTTTGCTACCAGTTAAAAGATAAGGAAAATGAAGTATTCAGAACTCAGTTTGAGTACGAAGACCATTTTATTTGTGATTTGGGCTAGTATGTATGAGCTTAAACAAATCAGTGAGAATCTCATTATCAGAGTAAAGAGGCTGATAAGGTAACTGATTCCAGCACTAAAATAGATGGTTAATATGATGAAGCCAGAGAAAAGTAAACTGAGGGTTGTGCTTCAGAAATTCTTTGAAAGAAAAGAGAAGACGAGTCTATTAAGATCTGGAGCACCAATATCATGGACTTGCATATCTCAGTTGTTGGACAACCATCTAGTGAATGGCTCCTCCTAGCTATGTTCTGGGACAAAAAGAACCTCCTTTCTTCTGACCCTCAAACATCTCCACTATCTCTTTGAAAGACAGAAATGGAAGATTTTTAACCCACAATGTCTGGCCTTTATCATACATTGTGTTATTTCAAAACTGAATTTAGTAGCACACCATGTAATGGCATAATTTCATATGCAACGCACATTTTCTATTCTTTGGGACCCCTTTCCCAGCTAAGAGAGGCATTTGTGGCACAATCATAAGATTGAAACCAATGTACTTTTAAAGCTGTGCTGCATCTCAATTGCACTCTTGTGATTGACCAAGAAATAGTAAAGAGATATGGTAAGGATGGCAGATATGTTCATGGATTGAACTGCAATAGTATACAAGGATCACTGAGTGAGGCAGAGGAAATCAGAATGTCAATAGTTGGGCTCAAAAATTCAGATTAATAAGCTTTGATCTCAGGACAGCTTTTAGTACCAAGGTACAGAGAGCAGTCCTTCTCACACCAGAGCTTGTGACATATACACCCCATATTCACATGTTCATTCACCAAATATTTTGAGTGCCTACTCAATTTATTGACAATGCAACACTTGGGCATATATTGGTAAATAAAACAGCTATGATTCATGGTCACAAGGAGCCTACACTCTGTTGAAAGAAACAGACCATGATCAAGTAAAGAAACCATCACACAAGTACACATTGTGATACATTCTACAGAGACACCATTATATAATTACACATTGTGACATAGTCCGCCTTTTGTGAAAAGGTGCAATGATAGAGAATAACAAGAAGGTAATACTATATTTGTGGGTAACAGTTAAATCTAAAAGCAGGGAAAACTTAATATGCACCCTGAGGTGAAAATTCAATGTTTTCAAAGGGAGAGAAAATCTTCCTTACATGGGAAGTGGCTGAATTTTCAAGTACTGGTCCATCGCTCTCTGTTCTTCTTTCCCAACTCCTTCTGGCCTAACTTTTTAATTCCTAACTACCCAATGCTGACACCTAAGTCTGTGTCCCCAGCCCAGATTTCTCCCATGAGTTTTAGCCTTTAGGTCCAGTAGTCTACTGGGCAATTCAAGATAGGTATCTCAAATGATCAAATGAAGATGTTTATTTTCTTTTTCAGTCCTATACTTCTTCTTATATTCTCTGACCTTTCTTTATATTTCATCCTCTTCAGTAATACATATATATAAATATTCCACCTTCCTACTCCACTGTCCCTTTCCTCTTAATCTTCTTTTTATATCTGCTGCTTCTTCTCTAATTCAGGTGCTCAACATCTCTTTCCTGGTTCATGATAATAGATCTGCTTTTCCTTTTTACAGCCTCAAAATCATTTTCATAAATCCTAAATCTATCCCCTCACAACCTCGTTTAAACCTGTAGTCATTTTGTATTGTCCCAAAGGAAAGTATCCAGTACTTACAGACACATAAAACTCTTCTTACCCTTCTTTATCTGGAAGGGTTTTTAAATAATAAAACCCTTTTAAATAATAATCTTCTATTTTGGGGTTTTTTAAATGATAATCCTCTATTCCTCAATCTATCAATAAAATGTTTTGTCTTATTACATTATTTTCTTAAAGGTTTTCTAGCTATTTAAACAAAGAAGAAATTTTAATACCTCTCTTTGCCTTAGTGTATAGTGTCCCTTTGGCCTAGGTTATAGTCTCCTAAATTGTGTACCAGTAGACTTCCTGCCATATTCCAGATTCCTTTTAATATTTGATTTGTTATTTAAGGGCTTCTTCAATAATATAACAACATATTAGACTCTAATTATATTGCATTGTTTTTATTACATGGCCATGATCATTTTGAATCCAGGGCTTTGACATTTTTTATTGCATCCTCTAACCACCTAAACACATAGTAGGATGTCTGGTAAAGAAGGAATTCTTGTATGAATGGGTGCCTGCATAGTCAGCAGACAAAATTCTCTTTCAGGGACAAATTTCTTCTGTGATTCTGAAGACTTTAAAATAAATGGCATGTATGTTTCCATGATAGAGCATTCACAACCTTGTTTAAACTTCAAGTCATATTTAGAAAGAGCAAGTCAAATTGCGAAGACTGTATCTGAAATCAAAAAACAAAAGGCTGCTTCCTTCCAGTCAGCATGATAAGAATAGAGATTGACTTTATCTTTTTGAAAAACAGGTCTTGAAGTATCAGACATCATTGATCACTCAGTAAGCTGTGGTAGCAAAGGGCCATGACCAGAAAGTTCTGGAGAGAGCAGAGGCCAGACCTGCTACCAAATGTTCTACAGTGTACAGAGTAGCACCCCACCTCAACAAAGAAAAAGCAATCTAGCCAAAAATGTCAATAGTGCTGAGGCTAAGCAAGCCTGCTCTATAGTCACTGGAATTAATTGGTCCTGTGACCTTAAAACAGTCCCTTAATGTCTCAGGGCCTCATCTAACTCATCTGTGAAAGCAAGAAGTTGTACTAGATGATTACTGAATTTTCTTCCACATTTGGTATGATGTGAATCCTCATCCTAACATGCCCTAGAAACATGAGGACAATGCAAAATAGAAATCAACAATTTAAATGAGTATGAACAACATGCATGCACTTGAATCACCTGTTTCAAAACATACAGTCGATATAGAATGGAGCCTTCAAGAATATTTTGCAAATATCTAAGATTCACCTTCAGCAAATTTTATTAATCTTTGAGATTCTCATTTGAGAAAAATGAATGTAAAAGAATTGAGATAAACCAAATAGAATCTAAGGCTTTTGTTTAGAATTTCTTCTTACTGAAAATTCTAGATGAGCAAATCCTCAGTGAAAGTCTATTTTAAGTAAATGTAAGGTGGTGCGTGCTGCTGATGAAGTCATAGTCAGGACAGCGGGCATGATTTACCGTGATTGAGAGGAGGTGTTTGCGTGGATTTTCTTTCCTTTCAGTTTCAAATTTTAGTATTAAACTTCCCTTTATCCTGACAACAATGTAATAACATGACCCCGATTCAGAGTTAGCATCTCCCTAAACCGACAGAAGTGTAACATAGAATAAATGGTCACGCATTGCCAAGTCTAAAAGTATAGTGTGGGAGAGAAATACAGAAGATGGGAAAGGGAGAGAACAGGAAAAAAAAAAAAGCCTGCTAACTGTTTCTCAATTCTCCCAACCCTAGAAGTGAGAAGAAATAAACTCTCTGTCCAGGTTATCTGCTGTTGCCTAACAAACTAGATCAAAACTTAGAGGAAGCTGGAATGACTTGAGAGCTATGACCCTCTCCCTTTCTCCCCACTCACTCTCTCACTCTGTGGTTAGTCTGGGCTTTCTCACAACAAGGCGAGTTCAGAGTAGTCAGACTTATCATTCCATGGGGCCCAAAGAGAACAAGGCAGAAGCTGCCAGTTCTCTTTAAAGCTAAGCAGGGGACTATCAAAACATCACTTCCATGGATTTGTCAACATTGTCACAGGCCAGCTCAGATTCAAAGGGAGGGAAAACTGACCCCACTCCTGAATGGGAGAAGTGCTGAAATGCATGTAGCCATGTTTAATCTGCTGTAGTCTCCACTCGTGTTAACATTTGGTTTCTGTAAAAATGCCTGAAGTCTGTTCTTATCTGCTCTGTTAGGAGCATCACCATTTCACAAGGTTGGGTAAGTGAAGAGAAAGAAGGGAAGGAAAATAAAGGCACAGGATAGTTAAAAATATAAATAAAGGCTATCTACATGTGAACTAATTTCATTAGAATTATACATTTTTAATTTATTTTAGGATTAATATCTATGACTTTGTTTGGTGGCTTCTGGCTGAATCTATTGGTCCCTCATTTCTTGCTACGATAATAGTATTTATATACTTTTATTGTAGACCCTTCTATTGGAGTTTTGTTTTGTCTTGGTCTTCCTTCAATAATCTGCATCCCTCTCAGAATCTCCACTCAGCCACTTATAATGGCCTTAAGTGGTTACTGTGGTAAGGACACTAATGGCCCTCGGGTTCAGTGCCCTAATCATCAACATATGAATATGTCATCTTATGCCAAAAGGGGCTTTGCAGATGTGATTAAATTAAGAACCTTCAGATGAGGAAATTGTCCTGGATTTTCCAATTGTGTCTGAAAGTAATCACAAGTCTTTAAAAGCAGAAGACAGCAGCAAAAGAGAAGTTCGGAGTGAGCTAATGTGAGGACTCAACCCCTGGCTGGCTTTGAAGCTAGATGAAGGGTGCCACAAGCCACAGCATGTGGGAATCCTCTTGAAACTGAAAAAAGAAAAGAAATATCTTCTTTCAGGCTTCTGAACTACAGAACTATAAGACAATAAATTTGTGTTTTTTTTAAGCAACTAGGTTTGAGGTCATTTTTGAGGTACTTTTTCTGGTAGCAATACAAAAATAATATAGTTGCCTTAACCATACTGAGTTTCAATTCCTTATCTGTTAAATGGTGTCAGTACCAGTAGTGATTGCAAGTTTTGGCGTGTGCAGATGACATATAAGCTATACAAAATTACTAGTGCTAGACATGCAGCAGAGAATTTGCTGGGCTGATCTTGACCTTCTCAAAAAAAGAGCCATAAGGGCAACCCTTATGTGTGAGGGAGTAGGTAATTAAAATATGTTACACATAGAAGCCCAGAGAACACCCTGAATTTAATGAAGATTTTGTGCTTGAGCTGAATTAGCAGAGAAAGTTTTCTTATCTATCTCTTCTTATTCCCTAAGTATTTTCTTGTTGATGTTTTCCATTCTCCTGACAAAAGTTATTTATTTTTTTAATCCAGTGACTGATAGATTTCTCTCTGCCATACAGACTTCGTATTTTAACTTAGTACTGGGGTACACTTGGTTGTCCAAAAAGCTCTTCAAACTTATTGTGTTCAATAAGAACTCATGTCATGAGCATTTGTTTAACCTTTATTTTGATCATGTAATTCAAGAAATAGGGCAATGCACAGAGTGGAAAATAAAAGCCCCTATAATGTTATCTATGAAAAAATGACAATTAGTAGTTATTTCACTGATTATTGGTATGTAGCGCTACATTTTATTTCTTACAGATTCTAAATGTAATTGAATAAAAAGTAATGATAAATATATGGGTTTGGACATACAATGTATAGATACAATTTGTCACAAGTATAACAAAAAGTTGGGGAATGGAAGAGTAGAGGAACAGTTTATGTATATGCTATTAAGTTTAAGGTGGTATCCAGTCCAACAAGATTGTGATTGATTTAGGATGCTAAGTTTAAACTCCATTGTAATCACAAAGAAGATACATGAAATGCATATACAGAAAGAAATGTGAAAGGACGTAAAATAATACATTACTAAAAAAATCAAATAAGTATGAGAGTAGGCATAACAGAAGAACTGAAGGACAAAAAATGGTATAAGACTACACAGATCAAATAGCAAAATGGCAGAAGAAAGTCTTGCATTATTAGCACTTGCTTTAAATGTAAATTTATTAAACTCTCCAAGCAAAAGTCATACATTGGCAGAATGGGTAAAAAAGCATGACCCAAATTTATGTTGTTTACAAGAGTGTGATGATTTAGAGGTTTTTTGGACCCCAGAAAATCATGTTCTTAAAGCTAATCCATTCTTGTAGGTGTGGACTCATTGTAAGTAGGGTCGTTTGGTGAGTAGTATCTTGAGTTGAAATGTAACCTACCTCATTCAGGGTATGTCTTAATCCTCTTATTGGAGTCCTTTATAAGAAAATAAAAGTCAAAGAGAAGGCAGAGAAAAAATCTCCAGAGAAGCTGAGAGAGAAACACTATATACTGGTAAAATAGTCAATTCAACTAGAAAGCATAAGAGTTATAAATATATATAGATATATATATAAACACACATAATAACAGAGCCACAAAATATATGAAACAATTATTGATGGATGTGAAGGAAGAAATAGACAGTTCAACCTTAACTGGATAGAACTTAAAACACATTACATTCAGTAATGAATGGAACATCTGCATAAAAGATCAATAAGGAAAGAAAAGACTTGAACAATACTATAAATCAACTAGACTGAATAGATATATATGGAACATTTTACAGAACAGCAGAGTAAACTTTCTTCTTTGGTGTACATAGATCATTCTCCATGTCAGACCACATGTTCAGTCATGAAACAAGTCTCAATAGACTTAAAATTATCAAACTCATATAATGTGTCATCTCTGACCACAACGGAATAAAGCTAGGAATCAAAAATAGGAGAAATGGGAAATTCACAAATAAGAGGGAATTAAACAATGCAATCCTAAACAACCAATGGGAAGAAATCACAAGGGAAATTAAGAAGTATCTTGAAGCAAATGAAAATGGAAACACAGCACCCCCAAACTTTTGGGTAAGATCACAAACCAGAAACCTAACCTCACAATTGGTGAATCTAGAGAAAGAGGGACAAATTAAACCCAAAGCAAACAGAAGCAAAGATTAGGGAGCAGATAATTGAACTAAACAACAATAATAATAAAAAAACAATAGAAACAACAAAACCAAGAGTTTATTTTTGGAAAAGATCAATAAAAAGCAAATGTTAGTTTGACTGACAGTGAGCAAGATAGATGCAGATAACTAAAATAAGAAAAGAAAAGAGGGACATTACTACTTGACCCCACAGAAATAAACAGGATGATAAGAAGATACTATGAACAACTATACAACAAAAAAATTACATAGTCTAGGTGAGATGGACAGATTCTTAGAAACACAAGAACTATCTACACTAACTGAAGAAGAAATAGAATATTTCAACATACCAATAACTAATAAAGAGCTTGAATCAGTAATCAAAAACCTACCAACAGCAACAACAAAAAGCACAGGACCAGATGGCTTCACTGATACATTGTAACAAACATTCCAAGAAGAATTAACACCAAACCTTTTCAAACTCCTCCAAAAAATGTAAGAAGAGGGAATGCTCCCTAATTCATTCTATGAAGACAAAATCATCCTAATACCAAAGCCAAATAAAGATACTACAGTCAAAGAAAACTACAGACTACTATCCCTTCTGAACATACATGTAAAAATCTTCAACAAAATACTAACAAACTGAAACCAACAGCACATTAAAAGAATTATATACCATGAGCATCTGGGATTTATCACTGGTATGCAAGGTAGTTCAACATAAAAAAATCCGTTAATGTAATATCCAACATTAACAGAATGAATGGGTGAGACAACACATGATCATCTCAGCTGATGCAGAAAAGGAATTGGACAAAATCCAAACTACTTCTTGGTAAGAACACTTAGAAAGCATGGAATATAGTGAAACTTTCTCAACATAATAAAGGGCATATATGAAAAACCTACCATGAAGGTCATGCTCAGTGGTTAAAACGACTCAATACATTCCTGCCAAGATCAAGAACAAGACAAGGACGTACACTGTTGCCAGTGTTATTCAGTGTTGTACTAGAAGTCTAGTCAGGGTACTTTGGCAAGAAAAGAAATAAAATGTATCCACATTGGAAAGGAAGAAGTAAAATTTTCACTATTTGCAGATGACAAGGCCCCAAATATAGAAAATCTTTAAAAATCCACAACAAAGCTGCTAGAACTAATAAACAAATTCAGCAAAGTAGTGGGTTACGTATCAACACCCCAAAATTGGTAGTGTTTCTATACACTAGCACTGAACAATAGGAAGAGGAAATTTTTAACAAATCGTTTAAATAGCAGCTAAAAGGATCAAATATTTAGGAATAAATTTAACCAAGGATGAAAAAGGCTTTTTGCATGGAAAACTACAAAACATTGCTAAAGAAATAAAAAATGCCATTTCACACCAAGACAGGAATGGCTAGTATTAAAAAAAACTAAAAAATAACACATATAGGCGAGGATGCAGAGACATAAGAATATTCTTTGTTGATGGGAATGCAAAATGGTTCAGCTGCTATGAAAAACAGTTTGGCAGTTCCTCAGAAAGTTAAGTATAGATTTACCATATGACCTGGCAATCTCACATCTAGGTATATACCCCGAAGAATTGAAAACAAGGACTTGAACAATTTGCACACCAATTTTCATAGTGACATTATTTACAAATTTGGAAGCAACCAAAGCATTCATCAACTGATGAGTGTAAAACAAAATATGCTCTATACACATTTTGGAATGTTATTTAGCCATTACATTGAATGCAATTCTGGTACATGCAACAGCGTGGATGAACCCTGAAGACACGTCGACTGAAATAAGCCAGAGGCAAAAGGGCAAATATTGTATGTTTTCACTGATATTAAATAATTAGAATAAGCAATTTCATAGCATCAGAATCTGGAGTATAGTTTAC